>BQNB010048250.1:0-42660 GCA_026074375.1 Tanacetum coccineum | reverse complement strand
AATTTCTTTGTCAGCAAGAGTCGTCATTGAAAAATTTGTATGTTAAAAGATTATTGTCGGATCGAACGGTGGTAGAAAGAAATTGTGTTTGATCAAGTTGTCTTTTAAGTGTTTTAATTCTTGAGACTACACGGGATTTTACAATTCTTGACAAAACCGGGAAAACAATTTAATATATCACGGGATTTTACAAGTCAAAGAAATAAACCGTATAATTTAGAAATTTGAGTTGTTCGGTCTCGATTAAACTTGACTAGTTCGGTTCACACTGGAAATAACTAGTTTGGTTCACACTAGATATAACTAGTTCGATGCACACTGGAATATACTAGTTCGGTTCACACTGTAACAAACTAGATCGGTTCACACTGTAGCAAACTAGATCAGTTTACACTATAGCAAACTAGTTCGGTTCACACTATAGCAAACTAGATCGGTTCACACTGTAACAAACTAGATTGGTTCACACTATAACAAAATAGATCGGTTCACATTGTAACAAATCGGTTCACACTGTAACAAACTAGATCGGTTCACACTGTAATAAACTAGATCAGTACTACAAAAAAATAACTAGATCGGTTATTTCACGAAACCGACTTTTTCAAAACTCAAAAAGACACGTTTTTGACGATTGTTTTTCGAAAATTTTTGTACCAAAAGAGTTACTAAGCCTAAAGGGACAAGAAAAATGACAACTTTAAGGTTTTTAAGCCGAAAAATTTAAAATCAAGATTTTGACCTTTATAAAGCTAACGAACCCAAAATGACACAAAATAAGAGATTTTTCTATGAACCTAAGCACACACACACCTATATCCAAGGATACTAGATCAAAGCTACCTATGCAGATGATCTTTTAGTGTGGAATTTAAGCTTAGAAGACAAAGAAAAAAATCAAAAAAAAAACGAACACTTTTTAAGACATAAAACACACGAACCAAAACAAGAACACAAAATCTAAGCACACCACTCCATGGCTCTTGATACCAATTGATGACTAATCAAATAACATACTAGATGAGAGGGAAAGAGATTGTTTTAGTGAGAGAGAGGGTTGGATGAACACTTAGAGAGAGAAAGTAAACAATATTAATGTGTGTACAAATGAGAAACCAACCACCTCTCCAAGGCATGGAGAGGTGTTTATATACTTACTAATGAGATGGTGGGATGTTGGAGTTGGGGGTGGGGGGGGGTGGGGGGGGGGGGGGGGGGGGGGTGGGGGGGGGGGGGGGGGGGTGGGGGGGGGGGGGGGGGGGGGGGTGGGGGAGGGTGGGGTGTGGGTGCGGGGGGGGGTGGGGGGGTAGTGGGGGGGGTGGGAGCAACCAACCACCTCTCCAAGGCATGGAGAGGTGTTTATATACTTACAATGGATGGTGGGATTGGGCTTGCATGGGTTTATCCATGGGCCTTTAGCTAACTAACTATATAAGTTTCCAAAAATTACTTAACGAGCTAACGACGGTTATCTATGGAAGCGACCGACACTTTCCTAGGAATTTTGTATTCCTAACATAATGGAAAAGGTTTTACACAAATAACAGGTTATCAATTAAAGGGAAGTTAATTAAATTTAGCTTATGTGAGCCTTAACTGTTATGTGTTTATGCCTTTAGGGAGTATTTGTGCAAATATACCTTTTTAGGTATGCTAGTTGAAACATTAGGGACTAAATGTGCCATTTGTTAAACTTAAAATGCCTATTAGGACTTATATAATTAAAAATGAATAGGATATTATACTTAAGGGGGCAAATGTGTCAAAAACAAAACTTTTTTTATAACATACTCACCCCCCCCCCGTCACTTTCACACACAAACACAACTTGAAATTTTCATTTTCCCTCCCATCTTCAAACTCAAAATCACCACTCCTTGTTCTCTATTTCTAGTCGTTTTCTCGTAAAAGGTATAACTAGAAAATTGTTCCTCACACTCTTAACAACTCATTTCTCCTTCCAATTAAGTTTTCACACGGATTTGATCTCAAAAACCCTACTAATCGAATTAGGGTTCATCAAAATCAAAACTGGGTAAAAACCCAAATTGAGTGAGGGGTTTTGCTTGCTTAGGAGTGTAGAACATTCGTTTAAACCAGTTTTGTATTTAGTTAACATATGAATGTGCTATGCTTGATTTTGGTTGCGAAAATTTGGGTTTTAGAGTGTTAGTGAGATAAGCTTGTGGGTTTTGTGCTAGAATGTTGATATCATCATCCCTAAATGTGTTTAAGCTATAAAAGGCATGTCTTGTTTGTTGCTTCTTGTATGAATGATTTAAAATGAATAAATGTACTCGTTTTTGCTCATACTTGATGACTCTGTGGCTAAATTATGTTATATATGATCCTATGTGGTAAACATCTAAAATGAATGCTATTTGAACTAGTCTTGCTTCATAAAAAATCATGTTTGTGGTCATAAGTGCCTTTGAAGGCGAGTTATCAACTGCCTGTGTAAGGCGAGTTAACAACACCTTTAGAAGGCGAGTTAACAACTCCCTCTAGGAGGCGAGTTAACAACGACTTCACGAGGAGAGTTAACAACTCCATTCAGAAGGCGAGTTAACAACACCCCTTTATAGGCGAATTAACGATAAGCCCTTAGAAAGCGATTTAACAAATCCATTTAGGAGGCGAGTTAACAACACACTATAGGAGGCGAGTTAACAACACCCTATAGGAGACAAGTTAACAACACCCCTTAGGAGGCGAGTTAACTACATGATTAAGGAGGAGAATTAACAACTTAATTAAGGAGGCGATTTATCAATCCGCTATAGGAGGCGAGTTAACAAACCTACCTAGGAGGCGATTTATCAATTCCTCAATAGGAGGCGATTTAGCAACGATTTTAAGGAATTTTAAGATTGAATTTTTTTGAAGGCAATTTTCAACTCAAGTTAGGTAATTAATTAAAATTGGTTAATTAGGCAATCTAATTAAGTTAAGTGAGCTATCACGTTATGCCCAATTAAGTTGCCCTTCGGATGATTAGATCTTATTCAATAATGCTAATTGCCTTAATGAGCCTAATCATTTGAATAATATCACAACATGCTTCAAGCTTAAGTGTTCATCAATCAAAGGGCCTTATAGTGTGTGTCATATAAAATTGGTTATATGTATAAACTGTATTGGTCATATCTTAGCAGAAACATGAATACCACTCAAGCATAACAAAAAGCCCTTGATGATGCTCTTGTTGCTCCTGATGACCGTCTTGAGTTCAGGAAATGCAACATGAGACTCAAGACTGACATCAAGCCAAAAGAAGCTACATTTCAAGTGGTGCTGGATGCTCTCGCTCTCACTCCATTCTACCATGCATTCCTGATCACTGCAAATGTTCCTGCTATTTACATGCAAGAATTTTGGGCTACAGTTTCTGTTCATAAGTCATCCATTAGATTCACTATTAACAAGAAGAAAGTCTCTCTCGATGTTGATATATTCATAGATATTCTCCAGTTTTGTCCTAAAATTCCAAGACAAGTCTTTGAAGACCTCCTACTAGAACAAGACATTCTCTCTTTCATAAGAGATCTTGGGCACACTGGAGACATCACCTATCTCACTGATGTGACTATTGACTACTTGCATCAACCATGGAGAGCATTTGCTACTGTCATCAACAAGTGCTTAAGTGATAAAGAAACTGGAATGAACAAGATTTGTCTGTCCCGTGCTCAAATTCTCTGGGGTATGTTCCATAAGAAAAACATTGATTATGTGTATCTACTCTGGGAAGACTTACTGTTCTAGATTGAGTACAAAGATGCTAAGAAGACAAACAAGATGTCATATCCTAAATTCACAAAGATCATCATTGATTACTTCATGTCAAAGGATCCGTCTATTTCAAGGAGAAACAAGATGTTTTGGCACACTGCTCGAGATGATACCCTATTTACTTCTATGAGATGTATCTCCATACATGAAGATACTCAGGTATATGGTACCATTCTTCCAACAGAATTAACAAATCAAGCAATGTTAGAGTCCAAAGCTTACCAGACATATTATGCTTCTGCTTCTAGATAGAAGGTTCCAAAACCAAAGTATATTTGAAAAAAAGCTGATTCAGACACATCTCCCAAGAAGAAGCCTGATCAAGCTACTAAAGGTACCAGACTCAAGTCAAAAGCTAAGGTGGCTAAACCTAACAAGAAGAAGCAACCTACAAAGAAGACAAAAGCAAAAGGTTTAGCTGTATTATCTGAGGTTGCATTAACTGAAGCTGAACAAATTAAGCTGGCTACCAAGAGAAGTAAGAAAGACTTTCATATATCACATGCAAGTGGTTCAGGTGATGGAGTTGACACTCAGTCAAAGGTTCCTGATGAGCAACAACAAAAGACTTTTGGTACAGATTAAGGAACTGGTACTATACCAGGGGTTTCTGATGTACCTCTATACGAATCTGAAAGTGATAAAGAGTCTTGGGGAGATAGTGAAGATGAAGATGATAATGATGATGATGGTGAGAGAGATGATCATGATGATGACAGTGATGATGAAAGAACAGAAACTGACAGTGATGAAATTCCTGATCCAAAGCTGACTAATGTAGATTAGACAAAACATGAAGAAGTAGAATATGATGATGAATTCTATAAAGAATATGATGAAGAAAAGCTTGATGATGAAGAAATAATGGATGATGAAGAAGATGATAAGGTTATTAAGGAGCTGTATGACGATGTGAATGTAAACTTGGGAAATGATGATACTGAGATGACCGATGCTGATCAAGGAACTTCAGAACAACATAATGTCTCTCAAGAATCAGGGTTTGAGCAAGAAGAAGAAGATGCTCATGTGACTCTTACTCCGATCCTTGACGCACAGAAGGCCGATGAACCTGTACAAAGCTCTTATGTCTCCTCTAACTTTACAAGCAAGCTCTTAAATCTTGAGAATCCATCTCCAGCTAACAATGAGATTGCTTCATTGTTGGAAACCTCTACTCATCATGCAACTACAATTCCTGAAATCACATCCGACATCACTACAACTACTCCTCCGCTAACTCCATTCTTCAATCCTCTTCTACAGCAACAAACACCAACTTTCACAACACCAACGTCCACAAATCCAACAGTGACTTTGCCAAAAATTCCTAACTTTGCATCAATATTCAAGTTTGATTAAAGGGTATCCGCATTAGAATCTAAAATGTTTGAGTTCAAGCAAACTAACCAATTTTCTAAAGCTGTCTCTTCAATTCTGGGAATTGTTGATACGTATCTTGCTTCCAAGATGAAAGAAGCAGTGGATGTGGCTGTTTAACTGAAAACAAACAAGCTTAGAGAAGAAGCTCAAGACAAGAATCAAGAATTTCTCAATCAGGTTGACTCGACCATGAAGATAATAATCAAGGATCAAGTTAAGGCTCAAGTCTCCAAGATCATGCCAAAGATTGAGAAGTGTGTGACTGAATCTCTGGGAGCTAAAGTATTAGTTAGGTCAACTAATCAACCTTAGATGGCTTACGTAGTTGCAGCTTTACTGTCAGAATTCAAACAGAAGAAGATTCTTATTGACAAAATGGAGACCAACAAATCAATAAACAGATCAGACAATCATAAGAATCTCTACAATGCATTGGTCAAATCATACAAGTCTAACAAAGACATCATTACCTCATATGGTGATGTTGTCTTACTAAAAAGAGGACGAGATGATTAAGACAAGGATGAAGACCCCTCTACTGGATCAAACTGATGGACGAAAAGAAGGAAATCTGGTAAAGATGGTGAGTCCTCCAAAGATTCAAGGTTTAAGGAAAATAAGTCTTTAAGCACCTCCAAAGATGCTTCCCAATCTCAACATAAGTCTTCCGGCAAGTCTGTCTATGCAGAGGAGCCAAGTCACACTGTTAAGGACTCAGGAATGCAACAAAATTAAGAGTTCGTCAAGGGAGACAATGATGAACAACCTGCTGACAAGGAGGTTACCAAAGCTGACTGGTTCAAGAAACCCGAGAGACCTCCAACTCCTAATCCTGATTAGAGTAAAAGATAACAAGTTGACTTTTGACCACCTCAGACCTGGATAAGTCAAGCTGCACTTGCTGAAAAACCTCCCAATTCATTTGATGAGTTTACTGATACTTCACTTGATTTCTCTGCATTTGTCTTGAATCAGCTTAAAATTCGAAATCTGACTCAAGAAATTCTGGTTGGAACGGCATTCAACCTGCTTAAAGGAACTTGCTAGAGTATTACGGAATTAGAGTACCAACTTGAAGAATGTTCCAAAGCAACAACTGAACGTCTTGACTGGCATAACCCCGAAAACAAACTATATCCGTTTGATCTAAGAAAGCCTCTTCTGTCAATTCAAGATCATCGAGGATGTCAAATTATCCCTAAGGATTACTTTATCAATAAAGATCTAGAATATCTGAAGGGTGAAGAATTAAGCAGACAATACTCAATTTCTGTGACGAAGACAAAGGATGCTACTTATGAGCTCAAATGGATCAAAGACTTGGTTCACGAATTGTAGAGTCCTGTAGTGGTAAAATATGATCAACGTGCTTACTTTGGCACTTCACACTGGGTCCAAACGCAAAGCTTTATGATATGCAAGTTAATTGACTTGTCTAAAGAGGTGTTTAGCTCCAGAAAAAATGAATAGATGTTGCATTGTTACCAAGTCCTCGTCTCATCAATCATGAAGAAGTTAAGACTTCGGTCAGCCTGGAAGATTATTAAAGTTCGTCGAGTATGATCAGCTGTATATAAGTTTAAAGAAGAGTGATTAAAAAGGACTACTATACAAAGACATTGTAAAGACATGTTATTCTACTTGTTCAACAAAGCTGACAATCCTACTATCGAATCGAACGGTTATGATTTAATAAGATGTATTATCCATTCTACATCAGACGGGCCTGAAGATCTTCAATTGACCGGTGTGGAAAGTACCACAGAAGCTTAAAACTCTCACTAAAACCCTGGCACCCATAGCTGATCAAATTCAGGAGAACTATACAAACGCATTACACTTCACATTGCTCGACCCTCATGGGAATTTTTATATGTGGAATCGGTTCACGAGGAAGCGATTGATGGTACTGATGAAGCCACCAAGCTTCAGTGATGGCACCTCAATGATGTTCGGACTGCTCTTTCAGACATTGCTGCGGGAATAAGAATGGAAAATATCTGCCAATGAGGAAAATAGACTAACTTAGAACAAGAAGAAAAGAGGTCTCGTGGTTATGGTTCAGGATATAGACAAGCAGCTTTATCAGAGGGGTTGATGCGGAATTTAGAGATGTTCATTGGTGGAAGGATATACGGGAAAGATCTCAGGCTTCTGGAAAGGACAACTATGAGCGCTCGCGCACTCATATTTTGGTCTCAACAAATTTTAGGTCAATTTCTCGTATATAATAAATCTTGTGAATATGTAAATAAGTAGTGTAGACTATAATTAGGCTTCTTTATAATTGTGGTTTGCGCCATAGGAATTTTTAAGGAATTTTAATCTTAGTAAATTTCAAATAAAAATTTCAATTAACTTACTCAAAAACCGCCATATAATTACCTCAAATAATTATGCGCGGGTGACATCTCAATATGTTCCTATTGCGGGCTTGTTAATAATTGGACATGGACATTCCTTCCCCGAAAGCAGTTATATTTGAATCAACTGATATCTAAAATATCAAGAGACTTAATATTTTTGATAAGGGGAGAGAATGTGATTAAAATATATGGCTAATAATGTGATTTTTAAGATCTCAAGTGTATGCTTTCCCACATATGTGCTAAACTCTTTCGATTAATCGATGCACATATGAAGAGGGAGAAAATGGTTACGTGATTGGCTGAAATATGGAAGTACCAAAGATCGACCATTTATATTATTGCATTAGAGTTATAAGGTGGTTAAGTTTAGGTATTCATTCCCATGATCCAGCCAGAACTGGAGGGATCTACCTAGGGATATTCTACTAGATAGTGTGGTAGTCCTTAGGTATGAAAAAAGGAGTAAAGTAAGAATAAAGGAAAAGTGCCGACTGAGATGGAGCTAGTACTGGAACAAACCCAATAAGGTACTAGTTATAAAGTCTCAGTAAGCGCTGAAAGGGTTGAAGAATTAAAAAGAAAAGTTAAGATAAAGGGTGAAAAGAAAGAAGTCCTCCTTACACTTAGGCAGAAACCGAGTCAATACATCTGTTGTCGGGAATCACAAAGATGATTGCTGACATTGAAGTTTGACATCATGGATCCAGTGATGCAATGCACAACCCTCCCTAGCCAATCAGAATCTCTTAAAAGATTTATGTTTCATTTATCACGGAGATTACACGCATTTCTGTCAACCCTCTCACTCCGAGTTAGTTGGTATTGAAAAGGTGGCAGTCTGCTCCAGCCTCTAATCAATAAAACAAAAGTGCACTATTAAGTCTAGAGCCAAAAGAGATCATCCATAAATCTCATTAGGACACTTGTCAAAATTATGCTTGCTAAGTCACACAATGTGTATAACAAGAAATATATAAAGAGTCCTACGCATTATCATTGTGATTTTTCCAGAACATCCAAGTGATACTCAAGTATTCACAGTGAAGATGGAAATCCTGCTTGAGCCAACATCAAACACGCTCATGGTAGGTGACTTGTGCGATTCTATACGAATCAAGCTTGTGACAACTGGAAAGAAATGATGGTGTGATTCTATATGAATCAAACTTGCTCTAGGATATGAATTGAAGATTGATGAACTTTGAAATGCTTAAAACTCTCGATGTGTCACAAAAACACTTTAACAAGTGACACATCGATTGATTTTCAAATCAATTTTTATTTCAATTGGTGAGATAGTAACTCACTGGTTCACTCATATCGTGATGTCTGATTTGAGACGTTCTGGTAATAAGAACGGCTAGTATAGCTGTGAAACCCTATCAAGAAGATTATTCAGAATTCTATCTGATCACAGGCAGTATTTATACTGATCAACGGGGAACCGTGGTTATTGCAACCGTATTCGATGAAGTGACAAAGACACATTCGTCCATATTTGTTGATTATCACTAACCTAAACCTGCAGGTATTCTCGACGATGGTCGCAGCTAGACGTAGACGAGTTAGATTCATAGCCGTATGCTCATACTCGACCGACATTCATAAAGACATCATGAAAGCTCAAGTACATGTTTCAAGACTTCCGCTACTCTAATAATATACGTCTTTCTTGAAGCGACGAAGAATTATGTTGATACCATACATCCTCCATAAAGTGACAAAGTGTTAAAGTTAAAGAATATCAAGAAAGATGGCTACACATGCTTTCAATATCAAGAAAAGTATGAGCATGTCGGTCCGAAGGTCACAAGTGCACAAGATGGAAAAGATCATAAGATGATAATAAAGGAGATTGTATTTGGCTGATGATTTCTACGTGCTCAAGATCATATTCTCAAAGTCAAAGATGCAAGTCAAAGCCTAAAGTCAATGGTCACTACAACACATCACAAGCTAATGATTGAAGTTAAGGTCTACGAGCTCAAGATTAAAGTCAAAGCATAGTATGCTAGGTTTAAGTTTTTGTAAATTGGAATAACCTCCCTTAGGGGGAGATTGTTAGAACCACGAAAAGTATCAGTCACTTCCAATATAGTTAGACGTAGCTCGTAGATTAATCAAATGTATTATTAGTAAGCTAACCAGGCCAAAGACACATGGAAAGCCCATTAGTAAAGCCCATGGCTGGTTACTTAAGTTGTATAAATACCCTCTCCACATGTGGAGAGGGTGTTGGTTGGTTGGTTGGTTAGTTCATTCACACATAATCTAATATTTTATTCTCTCTTACTTTCTCTTACTAGAACCTCCCTCCCATCTACTTTCTCTCTCTAGAATTTCTTCATAGTTATTTGGTGTTATAGATTACTAGTATATTCTACACGACACCATTCGGTTGGTGCAAAATGGATGCTCAATCTACTAACTTCAGTCCGAGGATCCAAACCAACATCTCAAGGATTTTCTAAAGTTTTTTTATTCACTTAACCTTGATGTTGCAAATAGGGAAAGGACCCGCCTGCGTTTATTTTAATTTCCCCTTCATGATCAAGCTAGCAATTAGCTTGAATGTCTTCTTGTAGGATCCATCTCCACCTGGGAGGATCTTACTACTCATTTTCTTGCTCAATTCTTTCCACCAGGAAGGACTACAAAACTCCGGAATGACATCCTGATATTCCAACAACATCAAGGTGAATCTTTTTCTGAAGCATGGACCTGTTTCAAGGACTTACTCCAAAAAGTCCCCCATCATGGTATCGATTTTTGGCTCTAAGTCCAAATCTTTTATGACCATGTCAATTCCACCACAAGGCGAACCATCGATCATTCGGCCGGTGGTAAGCTTCGTGACAGAAACGCCGAAGAATCATAGGCATTATTAAAGGACCTCGCCCTATATGACAACAAAAGTTGGAATGCCCCAAGGGACTTTGCTAAACAGGTCAAGGCAATCTATTTGACTCAAGATGTCCCAAGTACATCTAACCTTGTCTCATCGAGCTCAAAAATCAAGTCCAACGCTTGATGGAAGCTCATCTTGCTCCTAGATCATCTGTTTAAGTGAATATAATCGCTTCTTCATGCGAGATCTGTAGTGGTCCCATGAAACTCAATATTGCATGGAAAATATTGAGTAAGCTTTTGTTGACTATGCATCCTCACATACAAATGAAGCGGGAGGCAAGTGGTTTACTTTCAAACCCAAGCAAAATAATCTTGGTGACACCTATAATCTGTCACAAAAAAGTCACCCAAACCTTAGGTGGAGGCAACCTCAAAATTCTTAAAACAATTTTTCAAACCCACCTAATCGTTTTCAACCTAACGGTTCATTCCCGAACCGCTCCTCCAACAACAATCCTCAAAATTTTAACAATAAATCAAATCTTGAAGGATTGGTGTCTAACTTCATGGCATCTCAAGACGTTAGACTATCTAAGTTTGAATCCGATTTCAAACAACAACAAGGCGAGATGACCAATAAAATTGACACATTCTTGAAGGCCATCAATGATCAAATGACAAGAGCACTCCCAAGTGACACGGTTAAGAACCTAAAACTGAATGACAACTCCACCTCTCTAGTTTTGTCCGCTCGTTCTTACCCAACAGAAGACCCCCAATGCTCATCCCATATCCATAATTTGATCAATGCTATTAAAACATGTTCTAAACAACCTAATGAAAATGACCAATCAAAAATTAAAACCTTAACGGTCAATGAAATTGGAACACTAAAACTAAAAGAACCCGAACAACCTTTAAATGATGAGTTTAAGGATTTACACCTTAACTTAACGGTTCTCGAAGTCCTAGCTCATGCTCCAATGTATAATGCCATTCTTGATAAATATGTAGAAAGATTAGAGTTAGGAAAGAATGGGTCCGCGTTTATTCAAGGCGAGATGCCTAAGAAAATAAAGGATCCCAGATTATTCACCTTGCCTTGTAGACTAGGGGACTCCACGCCTTTTGATACCTTAGCCGATTTAGGGTCTTGTGTGAACCTAATCCTATTATACCTTTTCAAAAAGCTTAAGATCGGATTACTAGAAGAGACCGACCATGTATTTGGGTTAGCCGATGGGACCAAGTCCTATCCCGTAGGAATTGTCAAAAATGTAGAAGTTCACATAGGAAGGTTAAAACTCTTAGAAGACTTCTACGTTATAGATATGAAAAAGGACCCCGCAACCCCTTTACTCATGGGAAGAGGATTCTTAGCAACCGCTAGTGCCGTGATAGATTGTAGAAAAGACAAAATAGCGGTTGGAGAAGGAGTTACTAGGTCAATATTTGGGGTAAAAGAAATCGACCTAGGTGACGAAGAAATACCTTATACATCATGACCTAGTATGGACAGAATAGGTGCCCGAACCCCCTATTATGCTAAGAAGGACATCACTGATTACCATTTGGCCGGCGAACCAGAACTTGTTAGAGATGCCAAAATCAACCCCTTTAAGGACATTCTAGTGTTTAGAAAGATGGTAGCATTCTTAGAAACTATACTGATCAATCTTAAGGGAAATATGTGGGAGTCAGAGGATTTGATAGAAAACCCAATTAACTGGGATAGGCCACCAAAAGAAGGAGATGGTGCGTGGCACATAAGGATTGAGTTGATAGACCACGACAAAGAAAAATTCAAAAAGACCTATCAATCAATTCCTACCTCTAGGAAATTATATGCAGAAGAGAATCCAGGCGAGATCATCGACTTGGACCACTTCCATGATTCCTAGGAGTATGACTTCGAGTCTAGCTAAAAGACTCTCTAATAAACAAAAGCGCTTGTTGGGAGGCAACCCAATTTCTTTAAATTTTATGCATTTTAGGAATGTCTAGTGTGTCTTATGTTAGTCTTGTGTCATGTGATTGTGTTAACTAATCTCAGGTTTAATGCAGTACTTTTGCAAGAAATAACTAATAGAATTGCTTGCAGAAATTTTTTCCAGGAAAACGAATGTGAAATTTTCACAGTATCTAAAGACGGCGTCAGGATTTTTCCTAACGGCATCACGTCTCTAGCTTGTGAAAAATCGATTTTTTTATTATTTTTGAAAAATCAATTTTGTATAATTTCCAAAATCTATAATTTTCTTGAAAACCTGCAGAAAACCTTGATTACATTAACACATTCACCCTATCTTTACTGCTTTTATAGAGTCAACCCTAAAAGTTTTATTGTATATATCATTATCCTGCCGATTTTACGCAAGGTGTAGTTGTTTCTTGTCTTTGATTCACAGGTTATATTTGATGAGAAGAAGCCCGGGAGTTCTTAGGAGTTTCAGTGGATGACTCTTGGATGATGATTTAGCCAGTTATCACATGTTTGTTCTCCATTATTGAGCAAACTAGGGGGTACTAGTTTCTTTTACTCTTTTCCTTTTACCTTTATTTGTTTTATGAGTACTTTTAAGAACATTGTGGACAATGTTCATCATAAGTGTAGGTAGAAATAAGCCTTAGAAACTATTCCTTCAATTGCCATTTGCTTGTTCCTTAAAATGATGAGTAATATATTAAAACATAGCGTAGACGGTAATTTTGACCAAAATTTAAATTTTTTATGACACATAGCGACGAAAACCAAGTATTAATAGAGTCTCATGGATAGGAATTAATAGACTAGCACAAAAACACTCTAAAAATCCACCCTAAAAATGTTAGGTTTGCCCTTAGATCTTTAGGAATTCTAGTATCCATTTTTGATACCTAAGCTAAATTTACCTTAAGCTTTCTTGAGTTAAGGGGAAAGCAATCATGTATGTCGCGTCCATGAATATGTTCGTGCATATGTGGTTTTGTCGCCTTTTCTAGAGCATTGGTATCGGTTAAAATTATATGAGTATACCGGCAGTATATTAAATTCTAGAATTTCTTTTTATGATGCATCTCGAGACCGCATAGTGAGTATTAAGATTTGCTAAATGATAAGAGGTACTACGATTAACACATGTTTTAAACCTGTATTTGTTACTATGGTCACCTCGATTATATAACTATCCCACACCCTTGCCATGCACTCATTTTTACTATAGGATTCCCCTAGTACACTCCTCCGAGCCTATCCTTTTCATGGTTCTCGTAATTTTGTGGTGGATTCCAGATTATTAATGAAGAGCATTTTTTACACCCAATGTTACACCCAAATCGCCTTAGCCTTACTTGTATGTACTCACTTTTAGTACATTGTTGTAAACCTAGTTAATTATTGCAGGAGTGCATAGTTGCTAAGTCGAGTCATTTATCAGTGTATATAGTTTTGGGATGATTGGGAATCATGGTAGTTTTTATCTTTTGAAGAATTGGGGAAGAAGTCACCTATTACCCCCATTAGAGCTCAACACGCTCCATGTTTTGTCGATCCTTTTGATTTGGGTATGTAATTAGTTGATTGTAATGAGTTAGCAAAAACTCAAGTGTAGGAGTATGTTTATAAACCCCAAGTTATGTATTATGTTCATTCATAAAAAAGAGAAAAATAAAAAAGTAAAAGAAAGAGTTAGATGTAGAGTTTGTATGTCTTAGTTCGTATATCTTAGTCCTAGAGTGGTTGAGTCTTGGCTTAGCAATGCCTCAGCACGTATTCTTATAGTTAATTAACTCGCCGCCGCCTATGTATATACTATCCGTTACTGCTGCTGCTCTTTAACCTACCCTCGAACATCACAATCCTTTAATAGACCTATTTGATAGTAATTTTTAGTACTTGCTCCTAGCGGTGGAGGTTTGATCCCTTACCAAGCCTATAGTAATTTATATCCCGTTTCCTATACTGTTATAATTCATAATACACCTGAGAGAAACAGAGAATCCAAACACTTATGTGAGGTGCTAGTGTATAACTTCCGTGCTTTTAGTTACGGGGCCTAGAAGGTTGTGTCATAAAATATCTTTGAAAAGTAAGTTAAATGCCACCGATACTGCTGTTGTCTGGGTAGAAAAGCCTATTTAGATGGCTTTTGAAGGATATACACGTGACTTGGGCTCATTTGGAGAAGAAATGGATAAGACTACGACTCTACAGCAAATCTCTTGAAGAATACGCGTACAGTGCGTGGAGACAACGTCACATTTTATTGTGACGGCATCATGGCTTATAAAGGACGGCATCAGATTTCTTGCGACGGCGTCAAGATCTATTCGACTTAAAGAATCCCTAGAAGATTTGATGGGACGACGACGTCAGGATTATAACGCGACGCCGTCGCGCTCATTTCCTATATATATAAATTTATTTTTTAGGTTTTAAGTGTGTAACTTTTAGGAACCGAACCCTACTTTTAGAAGATGATTATAGCTGCTATTTAGGCCATTTTTAGGGTGTTAAAACCCTCTTGTATCAGCCTTAATTACATGTTTTAATCAAGTGAGATCTCCTATCTTTTATCACTCAATATGTCTATATGTGGTGTGATTGATTCTTGTTCTTAACTTCCTTTTAACATGCTAGGCTAGATCCTTTAGTATTTACTTATGATTGCATGAAGCTTAGTTTGTAGATCCTTTTAATGTTGCTTCTTATGATGGATGTGTGCGTTAGGCTTTATAAAACTAGTCATAAGATATTAAATTGGCATAGACGTCTAGGAAAACACGAGTGCGTAGAAAGGATACCATCGGTAACAGTCTTCATACTACCTTTATCCATAAATAATGTGAACCCCACTAAGTGTTTTAATGCATGTAATGTACTCTTAGGGGCCTTGTAATAGTCTTCATACTAACTTACTTGTTTGTTGCCTTAACAGAATATTACATAGACGGCATATTCGTGTAATTTGCTCATGAATAAGGAAATACTTAAATAGATCATTGCAAGAGTGACAAAGCAACAAGATTAGAAAAATCAAACTAAAAAGTAGTGCATGATTAAGTAAATACGTTCGTTTATCATATAGTTATCACCAAAGTAGTTTAGATTTATATTTAGTTTAATCAGTCCACACAACCAAACCAAACTCTCTCAACCAGAATTTTACCTGCTTTCTATAAAATATAAAAATACAAAAATAATCTTCTTTAAACCCTTAGACCTCTATTATATTCTGTTCGAGCCTTCCCAACCTATTCCCCTAGAGAACGATAACAACGAAACCTCCAATAAAAGGGTGAAAAACAAATAAGTCAAGTAACAACAACCCCAAAACATAAACAAAACAACCAATACAAAAAGCCCCCCCATAACCAAACCCCCACAACCCACCACACTTTCTAAACCCCCATTCTAGCCTATACTACACTACAACGGTTAGGTATACTGCCTAGGGAGTTGTAAAATCTGGTGTGTTTACAATAACTGCATCAAGTTTTTGGTGCACAGTTGCGTGGGAATATTAGGTTCGAGCTTAATTTAGCTATGTCATCTTCACTTGATTCCATCAAGTGAGATTTTTAATTCTAATCTAATTATAATTTCCTTAATCAAATCTTCTTTCTTTGTGATATTTGTTTTGTAAATCTTTTTTTTTTACCTCCATGGGAGACGAAAATCCAATCAGTACTCTTGAAGACTTACTCCCGGCCTATCTACGAGGGTATGCGAAAACAGCTATGTGGAGCCTCTCATCCGCACACCATCCCGGTAGTGCAAACGGATGCTTGTTGTTATACGGACATTGTTCCCGAGGATCCAAACCAACATCTTAAGGATTTTCTAAAACTATTAGACTCACTTAACCTTGATGTTGCAAATAGGGAAAGGACACACTTGCGTTTATTTCAATTTTCCCTTCGCGATCAAGCTAGCAATTGGCTTGAACGTCTTCCTGCAGGATCTATCTCCACTGGGAGGATCTTACTACTCGTTTCCTTGCTCAATTCTTTCCACCGGGAAGGATTGCAAAACTACAGAATGACATCCTGATGTTCCAACAACATCAAGGTGAATCTCTTTCTGAAGCATGGACTCGTTTCAAGGACTTACTCCAAAAAGTCCCTCATCATGGCATCGATCTTTGGCTCTAAATTTATATTTTTTATGATCATGTCTCGTTTCATCTTAAGTGTGAGATTGACCAGCAACAAGCCACTAGATGAGCTAAAAACTCACGCGATAAAGACGAAAAACGCCATAGAATCTTGGTAAGACATTAAGAAGTCTCGCTCTTTATGACCATAGAGGGCTGGAATGAATTCAAGAGAACTTCGTTAAATCGTAAAAGCAATTTCTACATCTCAATACATCAAAACGATTGACCGACGACTTCTTGCGCTTAAAGACCAAATTAAATTCTTGCTGAAAGGACCACAAATAGCACATGAAACAAGCTTAACAAATATCCCTCAAGCATACGTCAAGGCCGTTTCCTCAGATCCACCTCCATGAAGCCTTACTGAAATGCTAGGATAAAATTCTTTCACTTTTCGTGAATGAATCCGCCCGAACCCTCAACCGAAAGCATTGGAAACCAGTTTTGAAGCTCGAGTACGAGACTACAACGTAGCGACCATAAAAAATAAGTAAAAGTATGGCACCACAAAGAATGGAGAGGTTTGAAAATGTGATTTTCAAACAACGAGAAGAAATCAACGAGAGGATGGCAGAGATGTTCGGACTTCTTAAAGAACTCACAGCAAGCTGAGCTCCGAAAAAAGTACTGGTTAGAGAAGAGGCTAGGCACCCTATCACTAAGCACGTTAATTCCATCTCTCTTATTATAATAGAGGAAGAAAAGAGTGTCAGAGACAACAGGGTGGTCGGTAAAAACATTGTTGAACCTAACAAATCAAACGTGGCAGGAACTCTAGAGGAGGTTGATAGGGAAGATGAAGTTGGAAATAGGACCAATAATGAATCGGCTAGGAATACCGAGAAAGACCTTACGAAAGAGAAGGTAAGAGAACTAGTGGAGGCACCTAGGTCGCGACCTGTAAAGTTTTACCTTAAACATAAAATCAATAAGGAGTTAATCGAGGGTCTTGTAGGAAATTCAAGATTTAATGACTCATTATTTGCAATGCAATCATGTAAGATGGAGTGTGAAGCCTACCATTCGCTTCCCGTAGAATCTATACGCAAGGCAATGCTTAAGAAAATGATTCCCAAAAGGAGGATATAGGGGGTAACTTTGTAATACAATAGGAGGATTAAAATATATGGATGCCTTAGTTGACTAAGGATCCGATATGAACGTGATGCCCTTTTCCACCTACAATAGGCTAACCAACAAAAAGCTTGTAGAGACCAACATTAGACTCTCCTTAGCTAGTCAATCACATATTCAACCCCTAGGAATACAACTAAGAACAGTCCGTCAGTTTGAAAATACGCAGGATTCATAATACCCCGCACTGTATTCTCTAATACTTTAGATACATTAAACAAGAAAATAGGAGAAAGTCATTTATTCTAGGAACACCATTCTTAACTACCGGTAAGGCCGATATTAGGTTTGATAAAGGGACAATAACTTTAAAATCTGGCAAAAACAAAACTAGTTTCTTTAAAACCCCCGAGTCCCTTTGCAAATTCGAAGAAAGGGAAAAGGATAAAATTAACCCCATAACCCCCATGAGCATCGTAAGTGAGCGAATTTTAGAATGGGAGGAAAGAATCAAACTCCACCAAGAGAAAGAAGAGGATTTTAACCAATGGAGAAGTAAGGTGTTTAATGATGGACATTCCGTACTCGTAAATGAAGGTTGCAAGGTGAGAGACGAAGGAGGAGTCACGTAAGGACGTGTGACTCCGAGTCTAGCTACAAGACTCATTAAATAAACAAAAGCGCTTGTTGGGAGGCAACCCAATTCTTTTAATTTAATGCATTTTAGGAGTGTCTTGTTGTTCAGTCTTGTGTCATATGATTTTGTGTTTAAACTAATCAAGGTTTTCTGTATTAACTGTCATTTGAAGGAAATAACTAATAGAATCGTGTGTAGAATTTTTTTACCAGAAAATGAATGAGAAATTATTCAACAGTGCCTGGAGACCGGACAGGATTCTCTGAAGTGCCACGTCTCCAGCTTGTGAAAATTTGAAATTTTTTATTATTTTTGAAAAATTAATTTTGTATAAATTTCAAAATTTGTGATTTTCTTGAAAACCTACAAAAAAACCTTGATTATATTAACACATTCATCATATCTTTACTGCTTTTATAGAGTCAACCATAAAAGTTTCGTTGTATATATCATTATCCTGTCGATTTTACGCCATGTGTAGTTGTCTTTGTCTTTGATTTATAGGTTATATTTGATGAGAATAAGCTTTGGAGTTCTTAGGAGTTTCAGTGGACGATTATTGGATGACAGTTTGCCAGTTATCACATGTTTCTTCTCCATTATTGAGCAAACCAGGGGAGTACTAGTTTCTTTTACTCTTTTCCTTTTCCTTTTATTCATTTTATGGGTACTTTTAAGAACATTGGGGACAATGTTCATCTTAAGTGTACGAGAAAATAAGCTTTAGAAACTATTCTTTTAATTCCCATTTGCTTGTTCCTTAAAGTGATGTGTAATATGTCGAAACATAGTGTAGACGGTAATTTTGACCAAAATTTAAAATTGTTTATGACACATACCGACAAAAACCAAGTATTAATAGCGTCTCATAGATAGGAATTATGTGACTAGAACAAAAAAACCCTCTAAAAATTTCACCTTAAAATGTGAGGTTCGCCCTAGATCATTAGGAATTCAGGTATCCATTTTTGATACCTAAGATAATTTTACTTTTAGCTTTCTCGAGTTAAGAGCTGAGCAATTACATGTGTTGCGTTCATAGATGTGTTCGTCCATATGTGATTTTGTCACATTTTCTGGAGCATTGATATCAGTTAAAATTATATGAGAGTGTACCGATAGTATATTAAATTCTATAACTTGTTTTTGTGATGCATCCCGAGACCGTATAGTGAGTATTAGGATTTGATAAATGATAAGAGGCACTAGGATTAACCTATGTTTTAAACCTGTATTTTTTACTATGGTCACTTGATCATATAACTATCCCACACCCTTGCCATGCACTCATTTTTAATGCAGGATTCCCCTAGTACACCCCTCCAAGTCTATCTTTTTCACGATTCTCGTAATTCTTTGGTTGACTCCAGATTTTTAATGAAGAGCATTGTTACCCTTAACCAACTGTTACACCCAAATCGCATTAGCCTTCCTTGTATGTACTCGTTTTTAGTACATTATTGTTTTAACCCAAGTTAATTATTTAAGTACATGGTTGCTAAGTCTTTATCCTTGTATATACAGTTTTGAGACAATTGGGATTCATGGTAGTATTTATTTTGCAGAAGAGTGGGGAAGAAAAGTTAAATCATTACCCCCATATTTCGTAAATAGTCCCCGTGTTATGTTGATCCACCTCAATTCAGGTCATTAAACATTTCTTAAACAAGAGACGACGTCAGAAAACTTAGAGATGCGTCAGAACGTATCCGCCTCAAAGAGAAACACCTAAAATATTTTGGCGAAGCGACGAAGTCAGAAAACCTGCGACGCCGTCGCGGCCTATTTCCTATATATACAAACTCATTTTTAGGGTTTTAGTGTGTAACTTTTAGGAACCGAACCATACTTTTAGAAGACGATTATAGCTTCTATTTAGGCCTTTTTTATGGTGTTAAATGAAAAAACAAAAAAAGAAAAGGGAAAAAAAAAGAAAAACCCTCTTGTAATTAGCCTTAATTACAAAGATTTAATCAAGTGAGATCTCCTCTCTTTATCACTCAGTATGACCTAAGTGTTGTGTGATGATTCTGTTCTCCGCTTTTCTTTTAACATTCTAGACTAAGACATACTTTTAATTATATTACACAATATGATTGCATGAAACTAAGTTTGTCAGATCCTATCATTAAATGTCCGCTTCTTGTGAATAGACAGTGCCGTTAGGCTTTATAAAACTAGTCATAAGATATTAAATTGGCATAGACGTCTAGGAAAACACGAGTGCGTAGAAAGGATACCATCGGTAACAGTCTTCATACTACCTTACCCCTAATATGGTTGATACCTCTTAAGTGTTTTAATGCATGTAATGTACTCTTAGGGGCCTTGTAATAGTCTTCATACTAACTTACTTGTTTGTTGCCTTAACAGAATATTACATAGACGGCATATTCGTGTAATTTGCTCATGAATAAGGAAATACTTAAATAGATCATTGCAAGAGTGACAAAGCAACAAGATTAGAAAAATCAAACTAAAAAGTAGTGCATGATTAAGTAAATACGTTCGTTTATCATATAGTTATCACCAAAGTAGTTTAGATTTATATTTAGTTTAATTAGCTAAAACCAAACTAAACCTCTCAAAACCAGAATTTTACTTGCATTCTATAAAATATAAAAATACAAAAAATAATCTTCTCTCAACCCCTTAGACCTTTGTTATATTTTGTTCGAACATTCCCAACCTATTCCCCTAGAGAACGATAACACCCCCGAGTCTTGACTTACTACACTACAACGATTAGGTACTCTGCCTAGGGAGTTGTAAAACTTCTTGTGAGTTTTTTCAATGATCGTATCACAAACGTTAATTTACTTAAGGAAGATCTGAATTCGGTTCCTATTTTGGTAAAATTCCATGATATTCCTATTGTGGCATTTATTGCAGACGGACTAAGTGTGATGTCTACTAAGCTTGGTAACCCAATTATGCTTGATTCATATACGAGTTCTATGTGTCTACACTCATGGGGTCTTATTGATTATGCTTGTGAATTGATTAATATTACGGCTGACCGGGAGTTAAAGGAGGATATGGTTATTGATATTCCTAATGTAGAAGATGATGAAGAGGTTCTTTACACGGTAAGAGTGTAGTATGAATGGGAACCACCTATATGTGGTGTGTGTAAGATATTTAGACATGATGATATGTTATGTCCCAAATGATATGTTCTTAAGAAACAACACACAAACCATGATGGTTTCCAACATCCTTCTTCTACTTATGGTACGAGTGTGGGTTCTAAGTTTCAGGTTACGTCAAAGACACCAATTTGGAAAGGTATCTCTAGAAAGAATAGTTCTAGTTCAAGTGGTACGAAAAAGAATTCGGAAGTGTCTAGAAAAGTGATGAGTTCTACTTATCCCTTTGATGCACTTAATATGATTGAGGAAGGTGGTGAGATTGGATCAAATGGGGGTCGTCAAATTCAGGTAAGAAAGTTGTATAATATGTGGCTAGTTCGGCATCTGGTAGTCTAAGTAATACACCTATGGTTGTAAGAATTGATGATCTGGAAAGTCAGATGATTGAGGGAAAGCTTATGTTACTGGATGATGATGGTAAACCATTAAAACCTTCTAAATCAACACGTCCTGGTTCTTCTAATGTAATTTTAAAAAGGTTGATGATCTGGTTAACGTTAGCCTCAAAATATTGAGTCAAACATGGAATCTTCGGTCTTTATTAAATATTCATTGTAATAGGCAAGAACGGGATATGGGCTCGTTACTTAATCTAATATTGTACGTGTTGCGTGCTAAAGCCCAAAAGTAATCTTGCACCCCGCCCAATAGACTAAACCACACGGCCCAAAATGCCTTATGAGGCCGGCCCATAAGTTAGTATAAATACCCCTCTCCAAGTGTGGAGAGGGTGTTAGTTCTTTCATTTATAAAATACACACTTGTTAAGAATCCTCCATCTCTTTCTCTTTCTACTTTATCTCTATAAACTTCTCTTCTTTTTCTTTTATATTCCGTGTACTAGTAATGGTGGTGAAGTGATTTTTTGTTTCATATAGTTAATAAGGATAATGATAGCGAAATGGAAGAGGTATACGATGAAACTGCCACTTATATGGCTTCTACGAGCTTGAATGTTAATAAAGCTTTTAAAAATGGCAGTGGATGGGAAATATAAGCTTGTATGAACAATGAAAGGAAAGTCAAGGTGAAGACCCGTACGATGATGATGACTTTGATGATCCTGATTTACTAATGCTCAATTGATGTTTGATAATGCATTTGATATTAATCTTCGTGGTCAACTTAGAGAGCATTTGTAGTAAGTCTTATAAGTGTGGCATGTCATTATTATGATAGGTTAGGTTTGAAGCACAGTTGTTGCATTATATTTATATTTGCCTAGTTCTGGGCTGAGATGTGAGATTCATCCACATTCGTTGTACTTAACTGCTTTTTGGAGTAATATAATTTACCAGGGAAACCCTTTACCCAAAAAAAATATTTGCTAGAAATTAAGATTAATATGGTTATACTCTGAAAGATCAATGACATAGATATTAACACAACGATGTGTTCTTTGTGCGCGTTGTTTGTTCTAATGTTTTACGCTAACTTATTCACACTTTTGCCATAATAGACGTAATGGTTCATCTTTTTTATTTAGTATAATCATTTGTGTTAATGTTTTACGCTAACTTATTCACACTTGAGCCATTGTTAATTTTTTATTTACGTTGTCCATGATAGACGAAAATGATTATACTAATGTTAGTGTAAGGGGAGTGGAATAAATCGACATATATAGTCTCTATGATGCATGCAAGGAACTGTTATGTGACAAGCAAACCGTTATCTAATCTTTTTTCAGTAACAAAAAATTTCCTAGCATGCTTCGTAAAGAACTTTTACATCGATTTCTCCCATCCTGCTTGGCCCGATGTCAATGTATCCATTTTATATATTGAGCATAATCTAAATACAAAACGAACAATGTCTCAGGTTATGCATATGTTGGATTGTGCAACCCTTTTACGCCAGGTTCGTTTATTATCTCCAACGTAAGATGTCAACTTTTCGTTCTTTAATGTTGTAAGCTTTCATAAACATAACCAAACAAATTATTAGTTGGTAAACTCTATGGGGTTTTCTATGTAGGAATATTTTTGGGGTTTTAGATATGCCATGTATTTGGCATAAACTGCCACGCCAAATACTTACATGTTGTTGTGATTTTCGATTATATTCATAAACTTCTAATTTTTTTTCGATGTTTGTAGATGAAGTCAGCGGCGAGATGGGATATGGTCATCAATGGAATAAAATTGGGTCCATCTGACAGCTAACTGTTTTACCACATAGTCATTAAGACTTAAAGATCTTCCTAGTCAGCATAGTAATCTAACCTTTTCTTTTGTAACATTTATATATAATTTCATTTTAAAAAGTTTACAAAAAATGTAATTATTATTGTGACTTTTTTAGGTGCTAAAAAAGCTGTAAAATGTTTGGACAAAAGTTATACTCTAGGATTGTAGCTCCAATGCCATCAACAAATGACAACATCATGTCCTGAACATCAATCCGCTTAGTTTTGCGGTGAAACAACATGTTTTCGGATGCTACCTTAACACGAAAATCTTCATTGCTATTTTTGCGAACATGTTTCAGTTTAAGCTTCTCGCTAAGCTTACCCGTGTTTATAGCACCAGCCGTGAACCATAAATTGTAGGGTTCTTCATTTTATGGTTCACCAGCGGGTCCTCTAAACATGGATGAGTTGCTCGACAATATCATTACCTTTTGTTAACAGTTAGAATGCATGTCATATTTAGATTTTTTTGCCTAGCTTTTAGAAACTGTGGCTGCATGTTAATAGCACCTACTTCTTTTTTATTATTAGAAAAAACTGAATGTGGGGTTTACATGCAAAAATTATGTTGTTGAATATGTGGATGGATTTCAAACGTTTTACTGTAAATGATAAACAATTTAGACATCTACCATATAATAAAATGTAATTGGTATATTACAAGATTATTTACTTTTGGATTTATGCCTACCATAACTTTGATTCAGTTTTGCAGTTTTACGGAAATTATAAAATTGTAACTTTGACACTAAAAATATTATACTAGGCCAAGTTTATCGGATATTAGACTCAACAATAACGCACGGCCGCCTCGTTATAATAAATTTACTAATCAACCACTACATTGATGTTTTAAGACATATATTAGCTAGAACAAGATATTTTAAGACATATATTAGCTAGAACAAAAACTAACATGATTGCTTATATACTTATTTCTTTTGAGAATACGCCAGAACTAGAGATTTGCGAAGTTACAATTCATGCACATGGCTAAAGAGTAAAGCAAGTAAAGCAAGGGCTTTAGGCCCCTAATTTTTTAAGTCCCCAAATTTTCTAGGTTAGTCACATGTTCGTTGTCGTCATAAGCTGATAAATGTTAAATAATCAAAGTTTTATGCCTTTTCTGTTTATACTTTTATTTTTTAAACTTGTGAGCGGTAGAAATTAAAGCCGAATTATATATCAAATATATAAAATACCCCTCGTTTTTCTAGTTCTTGATAATATTGGCAGCTACAATATATCACCTTATATATAGGATGTTTTAAAACATACTAGAAGGTAGCTGTCAGTTGCAACGGTGAGTACCATGTGATTAAAGTTCATGCGTAAACAAAATAATAATGACGAACTGATTAACCGAAAAAAACAAAAAGTGATCCGAGCCCGGCCTGATTCACCCGTTTTTCCTAGTTCCAACGGGTCTCTCCGTTTTGTTTTCAGACGGCTTTTATTGGCTAGCCGAACCGGTGGCGACCCTGGTTCCCGAATAACCTCGTGGTTCGGTCCGATTTTCAACTTGGCATATAAATTGTATGAAACTTTGTGTATTTTAATAGTTTGTACAATATGTATAATAACATGCATTTTCAATTTAGAGGTATTTTAAAAATAACATTAATTAGTGTTTACTTGTATCATATGCTTTATCATTTGTATTGCTTAAATTTAAAGTTTAAAAAATATTTAAGATGACTACGTATAAGCTTCATAAGACATATTACTTATTATTTTTTATTTTTTTTTCATTAATGGAAGATAAAAGGTTATTCCTAACATGATTGCTCATATACTTCTTTCTTTTGAGAAAACGACATAACTTAAGGTTCGCAAAGATTTTAAGAAGTTACAACTCATGCACGATATTATCTTGAAAGGGAGTAGATTTCTTGTCTGATAATTCGACAATATCTTGAATCGTCCCCTTCTTCCATTGCTCTTTTCGCCATTTTTCTGTTTTTTTTTTGCTCTTTCTCTTCTTGCTTTTCCTCCCTCTTCTTTGCTCATTAGACCTTCCACTGCCATCTTAACATCTATTTTAACCAACACTCCAAGCTTATCTTAGTCCCCAACAATAACGGGAACCTCTATGCCAATTTTCACTCCAATTTTTATAACATCTACTAAATCTTTCATTTAGAAACTGGTCCGTAAAATGTGGCCATGTAACCATAGGGACTCCTGCAGCAATCCCTTCCAGAGTTGAGTTCCATCCGCAATGCGTCAAGAAACCTCCAACCGCCTGATGTGACAAAATGAGGACTTGTGGCGACCAACCACGGATTATGAGTCCTCTATCTTCTACCCTTTCCTCGTATCCTTCTTCTAAGAACCATTTCTCTAGTTCCTTAGTTGTATGTCATACGCACCAAATAAAGGGTACATTTGATGACTCTAGTCCCAAACCAAGCTCAACGTTTTGTTTGGTGCTAGCACGAGCTAAACTTCACAAACAAACAAAGATTACAGATCTCGGTTCCCTTGAATTTAATCATTTCAAGCATTCATGCTCATTAAAAGGAGTCTTGTTTCCTTTCTCAGCTAGATCTAGTGAACTTTTGTTGCATAGTTAAACCGGACCAATACACCATACTTTTTTTTCTTTAGCCTTTGCAAGCTCTTCAACATACTTAGGCTCCAACTCCTCAAAACTATTAACTACAACCCCATTTGCAGCTTCCTCAGCTTCTCGTACTATTTCGAAGAATGCCGCAGTTTCCTTTATATCTTTACTACCCCAACTTAAAGCTTGCACTTTGGTAAGTTCAATTCTATCCGGTATTCCCGGCAACACAAAGTACTCTGAATCCGATTCAATGTCATCTAACACATTAGTATTCATTGCAATGTGTATGCATATGAATGTGAAGCATCCCGGCCCATGAAAAACAAGCCTTGGAATGTTAAACTTTCGCGCTAAATCACTTGTCCAAGGGAAGAGATTATCAGAAATAATGCAACTTGGGGCTGGAGTTAGTCAAGGGAGCATATTTTCAGCTGGTTCTTTCAATAAAGCAGAAGCTGCAAATAGTTTAAAAAACAATGGAGCAGATTGAATCATGTCAAAATTCTCACATCCTTCGGGTAAGCCAACTTCATTTAATGGGAGTTGTAGTTCAAGAATTTGAATCTTGAGCTTGTCTTCAACTGCACGATCAATGACCGATTTGAAACGATTGGCATTGATCGGAGTCATGATTATTGAAACAATTTGGGCTAGTAATCGAGCTATGTCGACCACTGGTATCATATGGCCAGGAGTCATCAGTGGAAATAGGATAAAGGGTAGGTTTGTGGAAAGGGAGCCCATTCGAGCTTTGAAAGATGGTTTTGGTTGTTTCTATATATTGAACAATGAACAATACATGTTCAATTTTATAGATGTTATTTAGTAGGATTTGACGCTTGTCTATCACAATTCTCACCTCCCAATATTATGAATTTTCTTCGAGCCGAAATGGCATGCAAATCGTTTTTGCTTTGGTTTCTCGACAAAACAACAAATGAACACTTTTTTTCTTCAAGTAGACTTATTCTTTTGAATGTTTTATTTTTATATTATTTCATTTCGCTCTCAAAATATGATACATATGGTCCAAATTAAAGTGATAGCTGGACTCTATTAGAATTTTCTCCCATGTAAAGAGAATAATTCACAAGAATAATAATATCAGTGTCATACTTCTCTCATGAGATCTGAATTTTGAAGGGATGAGATATTCATATGAATTTAGAAGATAATGCGCACACACATATCGAATAGAAAAGAATTACATTTGTCTCGCAACAAAGTTTATAATCTAATTTAAGGAAATTGATCCTATTAGATCTCTACTTTCTCTTTTTTTCCTATTTTAAGTAGTCAACTATATTTCAATATTTGACGATCACCATACTTAATCTCTTTATGTTTTGTAGATGAGTGATGTGTCATAGTCATAATAAAAATGGCTTCCTCTTCGGCAGAGTCATTTCTGCTAGCATATTTTAATAACTTCAAAGACCGTAATATGTTGTTTATCCTTAGCCAACACAAGAGATCCTTTTAAAGTTCGCATAACTGCACACAGATGACATATCCAACACTAAAATAATGAAACCTAAAGAAGAAGGAAAACCTGATATATCGGGTCCAGGTTTGGACACAGGAAAAAGGAGATGATAATGACAGTAGACCAATGGGAGGAGACAATGATGTTTGAGCCACCGGCGATATCGCCAACAGATGCATCCCGTAACATACTCATAATGACAATATGAATGTTTAGAGATATTAAAATTAACTTAAATCATGTCCTTCAGTTTTAACTAGTGACAATATGGCTATACACAAATGATACAATGGTTGAAAATTTAAGAAGAAGCTTTATACGTATTTATTATGATAATCTTCGTTATGTGCATGGGCCACGCCACAAGATTTGATGACTTGTTTACAGTGGAAAACCGGAAGGTATATGTGCTATTTTTATTTTATTTTATTTACTTTTTTTTAACCATGGTTTTTAACACACTGTCAACTCACCGTCACACAGACTCAAAAACCACGTAAAACCTTCTCTTTTTTGTTTTAATTATGTGTGATTGATGCACAAGTGCATAAAAGGATCGATTTATGTTAAATTAGTTATCATTTTTTCACTCGTGTTTATTTTTATATGTTGTTGTCAAAACGTTTGATATGTACACGATTTACGTTATAATTTAGCTACCTTATACTAAACCACTTTGACCAAATGTCTAAACAATTTGCTACAAATTATGTAGATGGAAATTACGGGACCCCATCGTTTGTCTAGTTCTTGATAAAATTGACAGCTGCTTATCTCACGAGTGTTTTTCTTTGATTTTGTTGCGTTTTTGTTTCAACCCTAAACCTCTTAACTTTCTTGTTTCGATCCTCCTGACGACTAGGGTTTCGATTCTCTTGGTGGGGGATTGATTGTTGTTGGATGCTGCTTATCTCACGAGTGTTCTTCTTTGATCTTGTTGCATTTTTGGCTTCTCTTACTGAAAACCCTAGCATAGGGTTTTTTATTTTAATTAAAATTACGCTATTTATTTTAATTAAAATTACGCTGGAGTCTAATTGTAGGGTCCGTCCCCATGGTAAGGCTAACGGTTTACTCTCATTTGTGTAGGAAATCATTTCGTTACTTGGTTTAGTACAAGATCTCATCCATCAACGGCTTATTGGCCTGGCACAGTAAGCGTCCCAGATCCACCTCACACCCCATCACACATTTTGTACTAACAAGTTGGTGCCATCTGTGGGACCGTTTACACAACTATGTTCCTAAAAATACTCACCATGAGCATATATTCAGGCCCCTCTCCTACCGCACCCACGTCCGACGTGCGAAACACGATAGGAAAGGGAAAAGAAGCATCACAAGGAAATCTGAATGGGCCCGCGTCTGACACAGCCCTTAGGGAATATTATGATAAGCATTATAACCAGTTGTTACCGATCTTAGCTGAGAAAATGCATCAAGAGAAGGTACAACAAGAAAAGCTCAAGGCAGTGAAAACCAGTCTTAACTTCGAGGAGGTCTCACAACACTCCGAGTCAGGGATACATAGAAGGAGAAGGGACCTCAGGAAAGAGCTCGGATCTAAACGTGTCCGCAACATTTCTGGAAGTCTTGAACCAAGGCGCGGCCGATCCGAATCACCAAGGTAGAGAAATCCGGAAAGAAAAACGGTATTCAAAAGACTGGAGAAGGGTGTGTTCCTGGCTAGGAGACAAGGAGAAGGGTATGTCCGCATACTCGAACGATTCAAGGCATCAGTCGTACCACAACAATCATAGAGATAATGAAAGCTGTGACTAGAGTTCCCGCTCAAAAAGAATAGAAATAACCCCTAAGAGGCGTCACCGTACGGTAACAAAAGGATTCTCAGAAAGTGAAGACAGTGGAGGAGGGCATTGAAAGTCAAGATAAAAAAGGCAAAGGTCAAGTGTTGAGTATAACGATATGTCCCAACCATGAGTGTGTAAGGAGATAGATCCCTTTAAGCCCCGAATCCGTTACTTTGATTTTCCAAAAACCCGGATGCCCAGTCACACCAAGACATATGACGAAAGCGAAGACCCAGAGGATCACTTAAAAATCTTCCAGGCAGCCGCAAAGACGGAATGCTGGGTGATGCCAACGTGGTGTCATATGTTCGATTCCACACTCACCGGAAACGCAAGAGTGGGGTTTGATGACCTTTCCCTGGAGTTCGTCGATAGTTATGACGACTTAAAGAAAGCATTCCTAGAGAACTACCTCCAGCAAAAGAAGTGCATCAAAGATCCGGTCAAAATTCACCACATCAAGCAAAGAGATTGGGAATCCACGGAAGAGTTTGTACGGAGATACAAGCTCGAATGCAGGGATGTGAAGGGAGCTCCAGAATGCATGAAAATCTCAGGATTTATGCACGGAATCACCAACCCCGAATTAATCAAACGTCTACATGATAAATTTCTAAAGTCGGTAGCTGAAATGATAAGGGTTTATATCAGTATCTTACAATTTGAGCACTTATCCTCAAGAGGTGAGGTGGCGGCTTCTAATCATGAGCGAAAGAAGTCATTTCCGTTATGGAAACAGCAGGAAGCTGGACAGAAGCAAAACTTTAAAAAAGGAGGCTTCCGAAACCAACAAAGGTCGGAGCGAAAGCAGGACAGGTTCACCCTCCTCACAAAAACACCAAAAGAAATTTTGGCTTTATACAAAGGAAAGTTCAAACCCCCTCCGCCAATGACAACCCTGGTAGAAAAAAGGAACGCCAGCAAATTCTGTGAGTTTCACGGGGAAGTAGGGCATACCACTGATGAATGCATGCACCTAAAGAGGCACATAGAGGAGATGCTCAAGGCAAGAAAGTTGACACATTTAATCAAAGAACTAAAGCAAAACAATGGGAAAGATCAGGCAAAGACAGCAAAAAAAGGAGAAGCCTCAGGAAAGGACAAGCCACTGGCAATCCTGATGGTACAGCCATGGCAGAGGGTAGCCAAACAATGGATACGCGCTGCGCGCTTAGCGATATTTAGCTACGATGCGGGGTAGTTAGTTATTTCGCATTCCCTACCTTTAGGGGAGCAAAGATGGGAGAAGGCGTTCCCAAGATTATATGAGTGCTGAGATGGAGTGGTCTAGAGAATCATGTCTGTGTTTACCTTCGCATGTATATTGTATGGAGTCTCCTCTGTCAAAATCCTGTATGAACACTAAAAGGAGGCTTCCGAAACCAACAAAAGTCGAAGCGAAAGTAGGACTGGTTCACCCTCCTCACAAAAACACCAAAAGAAATTTTAGCTTTATACAAAGGAAAGTTCAAACCCCCTCCGCCAATGACAACCCTGGTAGAAAAAAGGAACGCCAGCAAATTCTGTGAGTTTCACGTGGAAGTAGGGCATACCACTGATGAATGCATGCACCTAAAGAGGCACATAGAGGAGATGCTCAAGGTAGGAAAGTTGACACATTTAATCAAAGAACTAAAGAAAAACAATGGGAAAGATCAGGCAAAGACAGCAAAAAAAGGAGAAGCCTCAGGAAAGGATAAGCCACTAGCAATCCTGATGGTACAGCCATGGCAGAGGGTAGCCAAACAAAGGATTACCCAAACTTTCTCTCCGGAGTTAGTGATCTCATTCCCACCTTTAGGGGAGGAGGATGGGATGAAGGGTCCCATGATTATTGAGGCTGAGATGGGAGGATATTTCGTCCATCGCATGTATATGGATGGAGGCTCCTCTTCAGAAATCCTGTATGAACACTGCTTTAATAGATTTTGCCTGGAGGTCAGAAGCCAAATGGTCCCCGCAGCCACACCACTGGTTAGGTTTAGTGGGGAAATAATATGGCTGCTAGGGTAAATATCGCTGCTTGTAAAGATAGGCGATGAGGAACACTCAACTTCTGCATGGATGAATTTCATGGTTGTAAGGTCATCATCTCCATACAACGGAATCATAGGAAGGCCAGGAGTAAGGAGGATCCAGGCAATCCCATTCACAGCTCATGAAATGCTAAAATTCCCAGTGACAGGTGGAACAGTCACATTACGGAGCAGCAGGATTGTCCCACTAGAGTGCACAATGGTCTCAGGACCAGGAACACAGCAACCTGTAATCAACCAAGTCACAGAAGAAAAGATTAAGGTAGCAATCCACCTAGAATATCCAGAACAAAATATAGCAATAGGCTTTACCTTAACAGAAGAAGGGCGAACGGAGTTATACGCTTTGCTAAGACGCAATCTTAACATATTCGCTTGGAAGCCTGCGGATATGACTGGAGTTTCGCTTTACATAGCAGAGCACAGGCTAAATATTCGTGAAGGATGTCTACCCGTTAGACAAAAGAAAGGGGGCACGCGCCTGAGAGAAATAAGGCAATCTATAAAGAGGTGGAAAAACTGGTGAACTCTGGTATCATGAAAGAAGTCCATTATCACAGTTGGCTATCAAATCCGGTGATGGTAAAAAGCATGACGATAGCTGGAGAATGTGTGTGGATTTCAAAGACTTGTACAAAGCATGCCCCAAAGATGGCTATCCGCTACCGAAAATAGACTGGAAGGTAGAGTCGCTCTGCGGATATCCTTTCAAATGTTTCCTGGACGCATACAAAGGATACCATCAAATAAAAATGGCAAAAGAAGACGAGGAAAAGACATCATTCATCACAAGCCAAGGAATATTCTGTTACATAAAAATGTCGTTCGGATTAAAAAATGTTGGAGCAACTTATCAACGTTTGGTGGATAAAGCCTTCCAAAAACAAATCGGCTGGAACTTGGAAGTATATGTGTATGACCTAGTCATTAAAAGCCGCACAGAACAAGAAGTAATCAGAGACATTGAGGAAACGTTCAAAACCCTGAGAGAGATAAGCATGAAGTTAAACCTCAAAAAATGCACCTTTGGGATGAGAGAATGCATACACAAAGTGAATGCTGACGGATTACAGGTATGTTCGGATAAGGTAGAAGCGGTCCTCAATCTGCCATCTCCAAAGTGTTTGAAGGACGTGCAAAGACTAAATGGGAAGCTAGCAAGCCTCAACAGATTTCTGTGTAATTCAGCAGAAAAATCATTGCAATTCTTTAAAACTCTAAAGAAATGCACAAATAAGAGCGACTTCTAATAGACCGCAGAGGAGGAAACGGCATTCAAATAAATGAAAAAAATGATAGCGGAATTACCTATGTTAACCGCACCAAAAGAGAAAGAGGAATTAATCATCTACATGGCGGCTGCAAAGGAAGCCATCAGTGCACTCCTAATACGGAAAGGGATGGGAAATAAGTGCCCATCTACTTCGTCAGCCGCGCATTACAAGGTCTGGAAATAAATTACACCCCAATGGAAAAGCTGATACTAGCTCTGGTAAGTGCTAGCAAGCGGCTAAAAAGATATTTCCAGGCACACACAATCATTATAATCACGGACCAACCAATAAAGAAGATACTGTCAAATTCGGAGGTTATAGGAAGACTGCTCAAATAAAGCTTTGAGCTAGAAGAACATGACATCCACTATAGACCAATAACAGCAGTCAAGAGATCAATTCTAGCAAATTTCATTGTGGAGCGTCCGGAAGATGACCCCTTGGATACACCCATGGAGGACAAAGAAGAACTTCCGGATCCATAGATATTGTTCACAGGCAGATCATCATGCATAGATGGTTCTGGATCCGGCCTAATACTTACGAATCCGAAAGGAACGGAATTTACATATGCTCTAAGGTTTAGGTTCGACGCTACCAACAACGAAGCAGAATATGAAGCCTTGATAGCCAGCCTCCGGATAGCGGAGCAAATAGGTGTAAAAAATCTTCAAGCAAATGTAGATTTGCGGCTTGTGGCTAATCAAGTCAACGGATCCTACATAGAAAAAGAACCAGGAATGATAAAATACTTGAAGAAGGTTAGAGCCCTTACCAGCACTTTCAAAGAGTTCTCTATCAAACAAGTACCTAGAGGAGAGAACAAAAAAGCAGACGCACTAAGCAAGATGGCATCCACAAGTTTCGCCTACCTGAGCAAACAAGTACTTGTAGAAGAACTCAAAGAAAAATCAATAGATGAAAAGGAAGTGCTAGTGGTAGTAGAAGAAGAAGGACGCACATGGATGACTCCAATCTATGAGTACCTTACGGAAGAAATTCTCCTAGAAGAAAAAAGGAAGGCAAGAGCCATATGCCGCAAGGCAGGTAGATATGCCGTGACAAACGGAATCTTGTACAAAAAGTCTTTCCTCGGACCATGGCTACGCTGTGTTGGAGGAACACACAGGCAAACTATGTTTTGAGAGAAATCCATGAGGGGTCATGCAGCATGCATGCCGGTCCAAGATCCATGGTGGAGAAAGCTCTAAGATGGTATTACTAGCCAACTATGCATGCAGACACTAGGAAATTGATAAGGGAATGCAATAGCTTCCAGTTGTGCCAAGGAACCCCCATCAGAACTTGACCGTTCACTCACGGGTGGGGGGGGGGGGGGGGGGGGGGTGGGGGCTCCAGTCCTCATCCATTTTACAAATAAGGATTGACATAGTCGGACCTTTCCCGGAAGGCCCTGGCAATGTCAAGTTCCTAATAGTAGCAATTGATTACTTCACCAAGTGGATAGATGCAAAACCTGTGGCGACCATAACAGGGGCCTAGATTAAGAAGTTTGTGTGGGACAACATAGTTTGCAGATTCGGTCTGCCAGGGGAAATAATACCTGACAACGGAAAGTAGTTCAGGGATAACCCATTTAAATATTGGTACGAAAAACTATGTATCCGTCAATGCTTTGATTCCATTAAACATCCACAAGCCAATGGCTTGGTGAAAAGGGCAAACAGAAGCTTAGTTGAAGGAATCAAGGCACGACTGGACGAAAGAAGCAAAAATTAGATGGAGTAGATTTCACATGTCTTATGGGCACATCGTACTATGATCAAATCAAGCGACAGAGAAACACCATTCTCACTTACGTATAGAACGGAAGCGGTAATCCCAATAGAGATTGGCATGCCAACCTTGAGAACCGTGGAAGTTGACATGATAAAAAATGATGAGGCTTTGGAAATCAACTTAGACTTTTTGGAAGAAAGAAGAGAGCAGGCAACAATCCAGGAAGCAAAAAGTAAAGCCAAGATGGAAAAATACTATAATGCCAGAGTTCATAACACAAGTTTCAAGCCAGGAGACCTCGTCTACCGGAACAATGAAGCAAGCTATGAAAAATATGGCGGCAAGCTCGGACCAAAGTGGGAAGGACCATATGAGGTCACGGAAGCATTAGGCAAAGGAGCGTACAAGCTCAGAGACCGCAACGGGAACATCATGCCGCGAACATGGAACGTCTGCAACCTTAAGAAATGTTATGTGCATGAAATGTAAGCACCTCTCCCACGTAAGATAAGCAGCAGAGGGGGCATTGCCTGAACTTATTTTCTTATTGTAATGCCTTTAAGTTTTAATGAATGAAAAAGTAAAGCCTAGATACCTTCACAAGTTTTACTTTAAATTTTTATTTACTTTGGAAAGTTATTTGAATGTTACATGAATTGGTAAGACGCGCACGCAAAGGGACATGATCTCGTGTAAACATTATTCCGTATAATAAAGGGATGAGTAACCTAATAATCAAGTCAAGTAAATAAGAGGTATTGCAAGCCCGGTACTGGGAAAATGACCCGCAAACATTTTACTAAGACTATCATCACAAACGTATAAAAGTAATATTAAAAGATAGCAAGCAAAACATATTAGCAAAATATAAAATTGTTTAGTGTTAAATCACGGACATCATTGTCTAACCAGCAGTCACGAACATGACCAAACATACAAATTGTCTAAGTACAAACACCGCCACAAAAAGGCCGCACACGGCCGCGGTAGGAACGGTAAAACATAAAAGGAAATAACAACCATTCACCATTAAAGTAAGCTCAACTCACCACAGCTGACTCCGGAGTCGTGTTTAGCTCTTCTTCCTCAAATGTTATGGTAGGAGGGTCTTCATCATGTGGTTCCACATCCAAGACTTGATAATCAGACACGGAAAGAGGAAGAACAACACCGAAGGACACAAAGGTTGTAGAAAGAGTGGTAATGGGTTCAGTAGTAGCAGGAATAGCAGAAGTACTAGATTCTTCGCCAATTAAACTCTTTGAAGATAAAGGATCAGCAAGAGGAATCATAACATCCATGAGCGAAAAACGTTTCTGCGTATTCTCCCCCTAACCCTTTGAATGCGCGAATGAAAGACTTGAAGGGAGAAGGATAAGGAAGTCTCCCCAAGGACTATGACTTCGATCAACTTAGGTATATATAAATAATATATAATATACTACTTATATTAACCAAACTAAATCAAGTGACCCTTGATAAGGTTTAAAGAAAGAAAATCAATGAAATCCGAGTAGTATAATATTCCTGGGTCGTTTTCCCGACGAGGAATGCAAATTTGAGAGTCGAAACTCGGTTTGATATTTGATGTTTAAATGAAACAAGATTTGATTGGATTTGATTTCTAATTCTACGGGAAAGACAAAAAGGGCATGCTAATACTAACAAATAAGGCAATCATCAAAGAAATCAAATAACAAGAATCCTAAAACGCGTCTAAATTATCAACTAAATCAAAATTAACCCTAAAAATGCAAACTTAGTTTCTAAACCTCTAAAATGATAAAAGAAAATTTTCTAAAAATGAATTATATTTTTTTGACTTTTAAATAATTTTCTATGAATTAAAAACCTATTTAATCTATTTAAAATTCTAGAAAATGACAAATTAATACCTAAAAATTCCAAAAAATGATTTTCTACTTTAGGAAAGTCTAAAATATGATAATAACTAAGAAAACTATTTTTAACTACTTTTTATAACTAAAAACTAATTCTATGTAATTTTCTGAATTAATTTTCTAATTTTAAATTACTTTCTAAAAATTTAAATTACGAAAAATGATAAAAAGTAACAAATAAGTTTGGAAAATCTGAAAAATTGCACAGAAATCCTAAATGCTATAAAGAAGCCAGGAAAAATAAGCTGAACCACTCAGCTTATCAAATAAGCACAGAATGAGCCCAAATAAGCTACGGCTTATTAATAAACAAAGGGGCTCAAAATGGGCTTAAATAATAAACTTTGCAAAGGTATTAACGAAGAAGTCCCAAGGGCAGATGGTTTGAGTGCGTTGTGTTAAAAGGTTGAGGGTGTTGAGGTCCAGGGTTCGAGCCTTGCTCACCTTGGACTTCCACCTTCCCTTTTTGCTTTTTTTTTCTAAATTTTTCTTACACAACTTCTAATTAAGCTGTAAACCAACAACTTTTGTGAAGACAAAATTTTTCAAACTTAAAAATAAGCTCAGAATTAAGCTCAAAAGGATGGCAGAATGCTTAACTAAACTAAAAGACTAAATGGCTAAACTGTTTGATCTTTTTAGGACAAATAAGCTAACAAAGAGATAAATAAGCTAAAACATATAAAGTCCTATCCCTAATAAGCACATATGAACAAAATAAGCACAGGAAAATAAGCAGGAAAACTTTAAAAAGCCAATAAGCACTTTGGCCAAAACAGTTAGCCAAACAGCCCTAGGGACACTTTTCTAGCTTAATTTTAAGCTGGTAAAAGGATCCTTATGGCTTAGAGACTTATATGCCCTTAAAGCTTGACCTATAAGCTACTAGAATCAGCAATCAAAAATGAGTTTGAAACTCAAACAAGCCATGAAAAAGGCTTATGAAAAAGCTGTTTTTCAAAATTTTTACAAGACTTAACCCTTTTTAACTTTGAAACTGACTATTTTTAAGCTCAAATTAAGGTGTGCAAATGGATCCTTATGGACTTAAGACCTTCAAACAGATAAAAATTAGACCTCAAAGAACTTATAATAACAATCAAAAGTCATTTTGAAATTCAGGATAAGCCACAAATAGCAAATGAAAAAGCAGTTTTTTCAAACTTTCCAACACTTAGTAAAATTATGACAGTTTTGGACAAAACTTTTACAAGACTAAGGGATACTTAAACAACATTTGTCTACTGCATTTTAACACTAAAAGCAACTCTAAAACAACACTCAAAGACTGGTTTTGAAAGCTTAATCAAATAAGCACTTGAAATCTGTTTTGAAACCACAGATTCAAACAACTTTTGCATAAAACCTTAAAACTCACATTCAAACTTGAAAACTTTTAGAAATAGCTTTTTATGACTTAAAGAAGGCTTGTATAAGTAAGCTAAGTGACCCAAACAATTTTTTACCAATTTTGACCCACTTTAGCCCTTAAACCAAACACCCCTTTAAGTTAATCAAATCCATTTTAAAACTGATTTAAACTCAAATAAGCAAAGGATTTTGAAAACAGATGGTAATCAAGCAATATTAAGCAACTTTTAGCAAGAGTAACTCAAAAATAAGCACTTACAATAAGCAAATAAAGATAAGCAGTTTTGAACTAACTAAGACAGAGTTTGACTAAATCTAGAACTAAGAGTTTTAAACTACAAGTTAAACATATTAAGCAATTCTAAGACATAATAAGCATGAATAAGCAAAGATAAGCAGAAAATAAGCACAGGAACAGTAAATAAGCAAAATATTGAAAAATGGAAACTTACAAAGCCCTTGCTCAAAACAGGGCAAATAAGCTTACAATAAGCTGATATACAAGCTCTAGCTTGTCAAAGACAAGCTAGTAGTGTCCATAAGCCCATCCCTTTTTGGCTTATCATCCATTAAGCTGTGGTATTTTGAGGGGTGAATTTTTTAGGTGAATTCTATTAAACACTTAAACTATTAGCTTTCTTAATGTAAACAGATTATATATAAGCTTAAAGAAGAGCTTAAAACAGCTTATGAGAGATTTTTAACAATAATCAAAACAGGAATTTAAAACTCAAACTTTTATAACCTTAAAACCTCAAATTTTCATTAATCATAAAAAAGTTACAAGACTTGAATTTAAAGTACAATAAGCTAAATGTTAACTAATTAAGCTGAAAAGTAAACTAGATGCCTCCTATGGGCTTACAAGGACCTATTTATAGAAAAGTCTTCAAAGCTTGGGGTCTTCATTGTGTTTCTTCTGTGAGGTAAATCAAGGGTGTGTTTCTTGTGTGAGGTCAGTCAAAAACCAATCTTAGCCATCAAAATTTCTTGTTCACCAAGCCAATTGATCTCAACCCTTCAATTCTTGTCTTTAACCTTGAACGAATGGGGTTTAAGAGGATTGCCAAGGTGGCATTAAACCCATGTGAAGTGGGGTTAAGGGATGGTGATGGTTTTGTCTTGGGGTTGCAGGGGGAGCAGGGGAAGAGGATACATGAATAGGGAAATTTGGCGCCAAATTTAAGTTTTCGTTTTTATCCCTGTTTTGGTGATAACAGGGGTGAAGGTTTGGGATTTTGACAGGTTAGGCCCCTGAGGTTGTACATTATTGTTGCAACCACAGTCCTTTGTGGTGTAAAAGTTTTGGAGGTTGCCAGTTTCAGCCCTTGAGGTTATATGGTGGGTTTGCACCCACAGTCCTTAAAGGACTAACGGTGTTAACAGTTAAGGGTGTTGGGCTTTCATTTGTTAAGTTAGGGTTTGGGCCTCGTTAAGACATTTGGGCCAGGAATAAGATTTAAAGGGAAGTGGGCTCTAAATGGTTTAGTAACCATTTTAGTCTTCACATAATACCTTAATGGGCTGACCCGGCCCATTAGATGGGTACGGGTGGGCCCATTAAGTATTTCTTCGGTTTTGGCTTCGGCTTTGACTTGTTGACTTTTTTTTGGGTTGACTTTTGGCTTTGACTTTGACTTTTTTCACGCTCTTTCCGTTCTCGTGCTCGGTTTTGTCGTTTTGGCTTCGTTTTTTGTCCTTTTCTTAGATATCCGTTACCAGCACAATACAAATGCAAAACACACAAATACAATATATTATTGGTATGTTTTTAGTCTTTTAGGCATGTTTTCCTAGGTAAATGGTATGTGTAACTAAGCACATACCAAAATTCCCCATACTAGGATATTGCCGTGTCCTCACGCAATGATATAAGTAAACACTTAGATAACCAAGAATCTCAATCCCCCTCGACTAATTACCTCGAAAAGTAGCTAAGTGTTCATCGTGGGGAATTAAAGAATCAATAGTTTCGAAAAGCCCCGTTTTGACCATTTTTAAATACTTATTCATACACATATTTTTGTATTTTTCCTTTTTCTCATTTTTTTGTACTTTTCTTTTTAAGCAACTAACTAACATGTTTGACTTTCGTTATTTTTTAACTTTTAGGGATCATAAAACAAGAAACATTTCAATCCTAAAATGCTCCAAAAAGGATAAATTCATCGTCCTCGACTTTTCACTTGTCCCAAACAAAGCTTAAAATGAAATTACCGTTAATTATAAGTTAAGATGCTAACACTACTCATATTTGTAACTTGTGAACTTTTCACTCCCGGCAATTATTATATCTTAGGTGGATGTGCTTATTTCAAATTTCAACCATAGATCAATGTTTTGCAAAATTTCTATGCGTCACGTTCCACCCAAAAAGTAATGAGTTTGAAGGCGAGATCATCCCATGTAGCGACTTTCGTCTTGGCACATCCCAACCTCACGGCTAAGTGACCAGGCTTTTGACACCCCACAGAGACTAGTATCGGGACTCACGGACCTTCGGTTTCAAAAACTCTTAGGTTTCCCGTATATACATAAAATCACAACTTAAAACGAAATAGTCTTAGTTCAAAAGCATATTTAAATTTAAGAAAAAGAGATTTTCCCTATATTTATTAATTCACGTTTACTACACTTAATATAATTACACATCCATTAAACTAATAAAATCCTCGACCTTTTAGAAGGCTGCAACATCGGTTGTGAGCCGGCAAGATGCAGCAAACTTTTATCAGTCTCGGATAATTACTATGTGCCTTATTTAGAAGACTGCAACATCGGTTGTGAGCCGGCAAGATGCAGTAAACTTTTATCAGCCCACAGTTTATTATTATTACCACATTTTTCATCATTTTTTTAACATTTAATACCATGATATAGAGAAAATTTCTTTTTAGAAAATTTAAGTATAAATTTGAACTAAAATTATTGATATCGACTATACTTCAACAAATTGTTGATTTAAGTTTAATTTTTGAAGAGAGCACATATTATTAGTCCGGTTAGAAGCTTATGGGAGAGAAAACCCACAAACTACACTTATGAGCTCTTAAGATTTCCAAATAATCCTTGTTTAGCATCTAACTCATACTTAAGTCTATTATTTTTCGTTCTTCGCAAAGATCCGCGAATGCTTAGTCTAAAAGTTAAGGAACAAGCTAGAGCTTAACATGCTCGATCGAGTCAAAATTTATTCTTATTCTACCCAGCATGAAAGTCAAAATTGTGACAAAACACTTATTTTATTTTTGAAAATTTTTAAATTTTTTCATTTTTTGTATTTTGGTGGTAAAAACGGGATTACGTGAAAACAACGACTGCAGGCACAATCAAATCGATAGATCCCCCCATACTAGAACTAAACATTGTCCTCAATGTTTTAAGAAGAGTCTCTATGTAAATCCTAAGCCGTTTATTAAGTATCCTTAAAGATAAACGTTAGACGATAAGATTTGGATATTGGATTCCCATAATGAAGCTGAGGATTTAAAGCTCGAGTGAACAAAGGACAAAACCATAAGCACGAGAGGCTTTAAAAATTCGGGCAATCCTGGACATACAACACAAAACAAAGCACGGAAAATGTAAGAGGCGAGCCTCTCTCACAACACACTTATTCATTACTACTATATAATTATATTAGGATAAGGTCACTTAGCTTGACCCGTTCCCAAATTGAGTTGTTCATGGGGGATAGAAATGGGGACACGGAACATCCAAAATACGAATGTCCTCTCCATAAGAGCAAATAAAAATCTCCATCGGGCTTTCAAAAATTTTAATGACTTTGAAAGATTTAGGGCCCCGATGAGATAATTCCAGGAGAAGAGAAGTATGAACTCCTTTAGAAGTGAAAATCCCGAGGTTAAAAACTTTTTCCTCATTTTCGGATGAAAACAAGAGTAGAGTTTCAGACCCGGGAACTTATTTATGGAAAGGAAGTTCATAAAGAGGAGGATTAAAATCCTCAAGAATTAAAGAAGCATTAGATATGAATATCTTATTTTCATTCTTATCTGGTGTTGCTCGAATAGTGACTTCAAAAAGGTTCTCATGAATGAGTATACCCGGATTAAATACTTTGTCCTCGTTATTGGTTGAAGGCAAAGCATCAACCTCAGAAAAATCCTCATAGAAAACCGAGTCACACTTGGGGGAAGGAAGGAAATCACTTTATCTAGGGGGATCAAGTTCATCAATCAAGAGTTTAGACTCTTTGATTTTATCTTCCTTGGAGTCAAAGGGATCATCATAAACATTATCATTATCGGACTCAAGTTCAACAAGATCATCATCGACATCATCATATAATGGTAGATATGAATAATCAAGAGTATGTTCATCAGTGAACATCTCGGGAATGGTATCAACAAGATCGTCTACAAGATTACCCTTATCAACCGAATTCTCGAGAATAGAATCCATTTCCTTGGTAGGATCATTGTTAAGCAAATATTCTATTTCTTTAAGATCGGATTCGATATCAAAAGGAAGATCATCATTTTCCAGTAGAAATGTAATAAGAGCGAGTTCATCGGGGAGCTCCTCGAGTAAAAGGTCGAATGGATCATCATTTCCCGGTGGAAATGAATCACTTGCGAGATAAGCTTCGAATTCTTCCCAAATTAAATCACTTTCTTCTAGGGAAGTAAGTGTGGGAGAAGAAGAATACTTGGTCACGGGTTCCAAAATCGGAGTGGGATTGCCACTCAGATGATTTGTTATCTTTTCATTTGCAAACAAGTCCTTAAGATAATCATTATAAGAGACATTTTAGATGTCAATCATGTTGATTGATTCTTTTTTAGGCTTGTTAGAATAGCTTGAAGTGTCATGTTTCATATTCAAGATTAATCTTTCGTCACCGTCACGGAGAATCATTTCTTC
>BQNB010048249.1:0-40931 GCA_026074375.1 Tanacetum coccineum | reverse complement strand
ACGGTACTTCCCGGGGCATAGAGAGATATAGCTGCGTTGGAGCTATCCTTGAATGATTCCAATACGTTCTTCTTCTTTTTTTTAGTGAGGAGCGAGAGCTCCTCCACACTTAAGTAGAGCATTATGAGTAAAATTGAAACTTCCCGGGGCTCATAAGTGCATGGCTGAATTATGAAGGATATGGCAAGAAACGAAGCACCAAGCATGTGTATTCTACCACATGTAATATAATACTCTAATTATATAAGTCTCTAAGTGTAAAATGACAACCACCAATCCAAGCTCCACCTGTTTTATTTAATCTGCAAAATAAACACAACTACAAGAACCGTAAAATACTAAAGCGCACTTTCGTAGGCACCACAGTTGCATTTAGCGTATGCAACAAGCCTTTAAACCCCTCGGTGTCCCATGTGGACGAGTTATAGTCTGGTGAGGGTTTCCAGCGAACACACCTACAAAGTTGGATAAAATTCTTTTTGGATGCAGAAATCGACATACGCGACACACCGGCCGAATGCGTGACATACTTAAAGACTACAAAGTTTTTGTTTTATATATATTTTTTAGTTTTTTTTAATTATTATTTACTATTACTACTACTATTATACTTAACTTGATTTAAGATTCCTTAATGATACGGTTCAAGTGGGAATGATCCACTCTAAAAGCTTGGGGGTATGGTATTTTTGGAATGTATTCACAGAATGAATATTCTTTTGTTTTTACCACATGATAACCCTTTTTTGATGTTTTATAACTTGTGATCTCTTATCTCTCTCAACAAAAATCTTTGCTACTTTTCAAAGGTTTAGTTTGGGGAAGTTTCGAGGTATTTGGTTATAAGGCATGTGATATTGCGTGAGGACACACAATCGTTTAGTTTGGGGAATTTTGATAAGTGTAGAATACACATATCCGTTTGTACCTAAAATAACCCAATTAAACCCAAAACAGACCAAAAATGGCAAAAATATGCTTGTATTTGTGTTTTGTGTGTGCAGGTACGGATATATCAAAAATCACAAGAAAACAGTCAAAAACGAGCAAGCACGGACACGAGAATCAGAAGAGTACAAAAAGAAGCCAAAGAATCAAAGCCGAAGCCAGAAAAGTCAAGCCTCAGTCAAATCCAGTCAAAGAAAAGTCAATCATTGGTCAACAAAAGTCAACAAGAACCACAATATTCCATTTTAACCCTCAAAGTTTCACAAAAGTACAAAAATAGCCCCTCACCTCTAATTGGGCCTTACCCGGATCTAGTAAGCCCATAACTAGCCCACTTCCTCTTTAATATAAACCACAAGGGCTAAACTTGCATTTTTCAAAAGTTATTTATAACATGAAAAGGAGAAAAAGAACACAAGGGTCAAATTTGCAAATTCCTCAAAGTTATAACTGTTTTAACTATCAAAAAGAGGCGCAAAACCCGTTTACTGTTCACCCTTCATCCCTAACATTTAACCCAGGGTAAATCAAGGGGCTTTTGAAAATTAAAGGGTGTGATTGTTAATTCAAGAGCTCTCAAGTACAATGGCGAGGTCATATCAGTCAAATCAAGGGTTACTTAAGCTCCTTCTCAATCAAAGGCCATGTCATCAATGGAAGAAGCACAAGGGATGTGGGTTTTTGTGCTAAAACATTCACAAAAGAAGCACAAATGCATCCAAAAGAGAATGACACGCTGGCAATCCTCAGGTGTCCACAGCTTGATCAAACGGCCACAATTGATGCTCAAATGATTGAAGAAATGATTGGCCAGGATTAAAAGGATTGGAGAGCAAGGCAAGAGGCTAGAAGGATCCAAGGCAGCCTATAAATAGGGCCTCACCTCTCACGCACACGGGAGGTAGTTTTTTATGTAGTTTTTTATCTAGTTTTTACATGTAGCTTTTAATTTAGTTGTAGCTTAAATTTTAATTCCTAGCTTAATGTTGTTTTAATCTTGTAATTTTCCTTTTAAGTATTGTAAGAATGCTTTTAATTAATGAAATTCAGTTTTTCTTAATCTCTCAAAGTTTCTTTTTATAAGCTCTCTTAATAAGCCAAGTTGTCTCAATAAGCTAATAAGCTCTTTTAGTCTATAAGCTGAAATAGAGCTTAATCAATTCAGATTTAATCCTTTCTAAACCTTAAAATAGTGTAACTTACATTTATCATGGATCTTATTGGAATTGAGCTTTTTGGAAGGTAATCTTAACCTTGGACGAGATCCCAAGGACTTATAACCAAGTCTTATTAATAAGCTAAGAGCCTTGAAGCTGCCTATTAGGGTCCTCTTGTTTAGCTAGAGTGTCATTTATAGTTTCCTAAAATTCTATGCTTTAAATATTAGTTTTATAGCTTTCTAAACTTAGATCTGCTTATTTGCTTATTGAATATGCTTATCAGTGCTTATTTGAGTTTTATCTAGCTTAATCATCATAGTTGTTTATCTGTTTTTAACTTTCTTAGTTTGAATCATAGTTTTTCATAAAATTGTCTTAAAAACCTCTAAAAACCAAAAATAGAAAATAGCTTAAGCATAGATTATTGCTTATCTAGTTTGTTATTCATGGCTTATTAAAGTAGTTTTAATCTATTAATTGTCTGGTATTAAGCATTTGTTTTAATAGATTTTCAAATTTAGTAAGTTTAATCATAACAATTCCATAGTAGTAAAAGGAGTGTTTTTGCAAATAAATGAGTTTGACCTCTAAAAGTCAACATTACTTGTGAAATTTGCTTGAGTCAGCTGAGTTTTCATTTAAGATTAGTTTTCATTTAGTTTTTATAAGTTAGAGTTCAAAATTTCAAAAGATATGGCTTATTATCTTTGTTTTTACACCAGGGCAGTTTTTGACTATCTTTTGCTTGTGAAATTTTGATCCAAAGCCTTTAAGGCTTGGATCTTACTTGCACTTTGTTTATACACTCTAGAGGAGTGTGTTTAAGTGCAGGATTTCTCTCAGGAAGCCTGCACTTTTGAGTTGCACTTGTGCATAGTGCACCAGTACTAACAATTAGTTAGTACTGTTGTCCACTGGTTTTGGCCTTAAGATTAAGCCCAAGTAATCTTAGGACTTAGCTTTCAAATTAAGGTATGAATATAGCTTAGAGCGTTAATAAGATAGTGTAATAGATTTTAGATTATTGCTTATATTTAGTCTTAATTTGCTGCCATAAATTCACCCAAAGTGCAAAAGTAGTCTAAACTAAAAAGTAGTACTAGGTGCCACAGTTAAGTACGGCCACTTTTAGGCTAGTTCTTAGTTAAGTAAAAGTAGGATTTAGGCTCTTAAATTCAAGTAGGATTAAGTTTAGGTATAGCTTAATATAGATTAGGTCTTAAATTTCACTTTCTAGCTTATTAGCATTACTTATCTTTGCTGTCAAAAGTCTTTCAAAAAGATAAAAAAAAACCAAAACAGTAGGAACTTAAGTAGAATCTTAAATTGTTAATTTAGCTTTATTGATCTAGATTTATAGCTTATATAGATAGATTATAAGTAGTTTAATAAGTACTTAAAGTTTTAGAATCCAGTTTAGCTTTTTAAGGTTTTTAGCTTATTTGGATTTTGTGCCTTTTTAATTTTGCTTATTTTCCTAGTTTGCTAATTTCATAGCTTAATTTTCAGTAGCTTAAGAGGATTTCCACTCTAGTTCTTTTTTTTATCTGAAATAGCTTAAACATCATATAAGCTTTTTAGAATTCCTTTCCTTTTAATTTTTACTAAAAAAAGCTTGTTTAGAGCTAATATGTAAACCCAAGGGTTAAACCCTCCTTTTCTGAGTCAGTTCAAAAATAAGCTCTTATTGAGCTTATTTGTTATTTTCAAGCCAAGTAGCTTTTATTAATTTTGTTCCCACTAGCTTCCTTTACAACTTTGCTCTTTCAAGTTTTTAGTGATAAACACTTTTAGAATTTGAGCTTATAATTGGACTTTGGTTGTTATCGGGGTAGGTCCTCAGGGACCATTCTTTTAATTTTTCTGTTTAAGTTGTTTCTCAGTTAATCCTTGCCTGTTAAATGTTTTAGCCCCGTTAGCCCTTAAGTTTTTTTACACAGTTAGTCCCTAAGTTAGTTTTTAATTAGTTTATTTAGATTTAATTAATAATTAGGGTTAGGTTTTAACTAGTTCAATTAAACTTTTATAAAAAGATAAAAATTAGGGCTTTTATTTTTAGAAAATTTATGCACATTTTTTTTAATTAGAGTAATTTTTATAAAATTTTTAGGACTTTATTTTTAATAATTTTTTAGTTTTTAATTCATAATAAATTCAAAAATAATCAAAAAGTCAAAAAAAATGTTTTTCTTTTTTCTAAAATTTTCTTTTGTCTTATCTTAGGTTTAGAATTTTAGTTTACATTTTTAGGGGTTAAAATTAGTTTACTTGCTTAATTGTCCATTTTAATTGTTGCTTTAGATAATCAAATCATCCATTTGCTCATTCAAATCAGAGTCCGGACTTAAACGAGGTTTCAATTTCACTAGTCATTGGGGATAACGACCCGGGTGATCATATTTGCCCGGTTTAATATACGTATTATATATTATACTATATATATTTTTGAGAGTGAATTTTATCAAGGGTAACTTGGTAATTTTCTTAATTGCTCTTGTGGAATATTATTTTATAGTATATCTTATATGTATGTAAAACTGCAATCAGTTTTTGGTGCCGTTGTCGGGGATTAGTGTCAAGATCCCTTCGTTTGGTGTTTGTTGATTTGGTTTGAAGATCATTTCACCTTAGAAAGTTTCATTCTTGTTTTATAATTCAAAAATCCAAAAAAATCATAAAATATAAAAAGTAAAAAATATTTTCCTTTTCTTTTTAGTATAAGTAAAAAATAGAAAAATCAAAAATATAAAAAAAAATCTTCCTTTTTAATTAAAGAAATAAAAATCACCAATTGGTAAAAATACCAAAATATAACATTCTCAACGGAGGTGTTATCATTTCAATTTCCGGTGAACTTGTTGGTTCCCAAATCGAATCAAAGATTTAACACTTGCCTTTTGTGTCACTACCAAGTACGGCTCACCTTGAAAAGCAATTTTCAAGAGCTACCGTGAAGTAGTTGATTATTTGGTTTAAGTCTCTTTCGTGTAACCGTTAAAATTCATTGCTAAAAAAAATTAGTGTAAAGTTTTGCTTTTTAATTGTTAGTTTTTCTTTTTATGCTCACTCGTTCGCAATCTCGAAGTCGTCAACAACAAACTCTTCTGGTTGTTGAAAATATTGATTTAGAAGAACCAATTGTTGAACAAAACGTTGTTCCAATGGCCGACAATCGAACAATGGCCCAAATGTTACAAGCACCCATCGAGGGTTATGAAGATGCTATAGTAGTCCCACCGATCAATGCTAATAATTTCGAGCTTAAACAACTTTAATCAATCTTGTGCAAAGCAATAAGTTTATGGGTAGACAAGATCCCCACAATCACCTTCGATTTTTTAACAAGGTCACTTCAACGTTTAGACATCCCGAAGTTCCGAACACTTCGATAAAGCTTTTGCTTTTTCCTTTTTCTCTAGACGGTGAAGCCCGAGATTGGTTAGACAAGGAACCTCCTAGATCAATTCTCACATGGGACGACCTTGTTTCAAAATTCATAAATCAATTCTTCCCACCATCAAAAACAACTTATCTCCGAAACAAAATCACAAATTTTTCCCAAGAACCAAACGAAACCTTTAACGAAGCATGGGAACGTTTTAAAGGACTCCTTCGTCAATGTCCTCACCATGGTTTCTCGGAACTACACCAACTCGATACTTTTTACAACTCTTTGAATTCAAACGATGAAGATGCCTTAGATTCCGCCGCGGGTGGCAATTTCTTACACAAGATGCCTCAAGAAGGTTTAGCGATTATTGAAAGCAAGTCAAAAGTTCGTTACTCAAGAAGTCGTGCTAATGATTCAAGAGTGAGTACGGATGCTCCTCTTTCTAATTCTTCACCTTCCAATAATTCTTTCGATATGCAACAAATAGCCGCTTCTCTCGAGGATAAGATGACTATCAAGATGAACCAAATGATGAATGAAATGAAAGCTTTAGTTGTTACTACTCCTGCACCCGTCAAAGCAGTTGAGGAAATTTGTGTCACATGTGGTTCAAACCACAATTTTAACCATTGTCCGTTAACTCGAGGTGGAAATGATTTTCCCGTTTTTCATGACAACATCCAACAATTTCAACAAACCGCAGCCGTTGGCAATTTTCTCCAAAGAAACCAACCATCTAATTTAGCAAGTCAAATGAAACCACCGGGTTTCAATCAACCAAATGTTCAAAACAACCAAGGGAACCAAAATCGATATTCAAATCAAAACCGTGGAGGCAATTTCAATCAAAACCATCAAAACCATCAAGGTCAAGTTTTTCAATCACCAACCAATCAACCACCAGTTTACCAAGTACCACCATATCAGGCTCCTACGCCTCAAATCCAAGGTGTTTCGAAAACAGATTTTGAGAACTACGTCAAGGCAAACGATGCGGTGTTGAAGAATGTTCAAAATCAAGGTCAAAATTTGCAAAATCAAATGGCTAATGTTACGAGTTTGTTGACAAATCTTTGTAATAATTTCAAAGATTCCGCCTCTACTTCAAGACCGGGTACTCTTCCAAGTCAAACTGTAACTAATCCTCGTGAGCAAATTAATGCTATCACCACAAGGAGCGGTAAGACTTTGGAAGAACCTTCGACTCCTCTTGTTCCTACACCCGTAGTTTCAAATCCTCAAAAAGAACCCGAACAAAACCCGGAGACGTCAACGGAAAAAGTGCAAAATCCAAATTTGGAAAATACCGCACAAGTCCCATCTCCGGAGGAAGAAGAATCCATTTTTATGGAAATCCCAAAACCAAAAGCAAAGAAAACCGTTAATTTTGATCCTAATTCTCCAAATCCTAATTCGTATCCATCTAAACTTCCATATCCCGAGAGAATGAAAGTGAGAGAGAACGATAAACCAAGTGCTCAACATAGCCGGTTTTTGAAGATGTTCAAACAACTCCGTTTAGAGATTGGATTGAAAGATGCTCTTGTCGAAATGCCGAAGTTCAACAAATGGTTAAGCTCGTTGCTAAGGAACAAAGAGAAGCTTGAGGAGATCGCCATTACGACCGTAAATGCTGAATGTTCTGCTATCATCATGAACAAAGTTCCCGAGAAGCTCGAAGATCCGGGAAAATTTCTTATCCCATGTGCTTTACAAGAGCTCAATAGAACTAGTGCCTTAGCCGATTCCGGAGCTAGCATTAACCTTTTACCTCATTCTATCTACAAGAAACTTGGGCTTGAAGCTTTGACTCCTACTCGTATGACACTCGAGCTTGCCAATCGTTCCATTACTCACCCGATGGGCATAGCAGAGGATGTTGTAGTTAGAGTTGATGGTTTCACTTTTCTCGCGGATTTTGTGGTGGGTAATTTTGAACCCGACCCAAGAGTGCCTATAATTTTAGGAAGACCTTTCCTTCGCATTGCAAAAGCTCTCATTGGTTTGTATGAAGAAACATTGACTTTAAGAGTAGGAAAAGAAGAACTTGTTTACTATGCCGATAAATCTGAGAAAAACAAAAATAAGCATTGTGTTCATGCCATTTCTGTAATTGATTTTTCAAAAGATGATATGTTTAGTGGCAGTACCACTACTCATTCTGATGATCCTTCTCCTAGTTCTTCTCCGGTGAAGACTAGTGATAATTTTGAGAATTCGCCGATGGAACTTATGCTCTTCTTGGATTTGTTACCAAACCGGTAATGATGAACGACTCTTAAGAAGGTCTTGCATGAAGAGAATTTTTCAGTTAATTCAAATCCCTTTTGAATTGATGGGGACAATTTCCAAATCGAAACAACCATAAATCATTTTTTTTGATGAAATGGAAAAATTGTCGAAGATCAAAAAATTCCAACGTTTCTGATGAGCCAGTTTTACTCAACACACCTTTATCCGATAAGGTTGAGTGTTTTGCTCCAGAAGACAATAATGATGAGATCGATGATTTTCTAGCTATGGAAGTATCTTCTAACTTTGAGGAAGGTTATTTCGATTCAGAAGGAGACGTAACTTTTCTTGATAATCTACTTAGTGATGATGCTTCCCATAATCTCGCTTCCGAAGTGATTTCCGATCATGAACCAGAACAAAATGAACTCAATTACTTTTTCTCCAAGGCGTGATCCTCTTCACCATGAGTTTTCCGGTGAACCTTTAACACTTCCTGCGAGGAATGATCGTGAATTTAAGGAATATATTAGTCTTATGACAGTGCTTTGTGAGATTTCAACTTTCCAGTCACAGGGAAATGTTCATGCTAATCAAAGCTTAGTTATCGAGTCTCTTCCCGTATCTCCTATCCCCGTTGAGTATAGTGAGCCCACTCAAGAAGAGTATCGAATTTATTCCTTGTTCCGATGATTTAATTCACAGTGTTGAGAATGAATATATCCGAAGATGAAGTTAATAGACATACCCCTAACCTTACCATCAAGATGAATCCTATCAATTCCTCGTACCCTCAGCACCAGAACCATCGGATATTGAGAAATGTTTTACACCCGAAGCGGGTATTTTGATAATCAAAGAGTTTAAGGATGTTTCTAAATCTCATGATTTTATGACCGGTATATTTTTACCTTACCCTCCCACCCTTGTTTCAGATTTGACCTTCATTTCCTCATTTTTCTCCTTCGAGAGTGAAGACACCATTTTTGACCCCGGCATCGTCACGTTTCTAGTGCCGGTGGCATTTTCAATGACAGTTTCTTGTTCTAAGTATTGCTCTCCCTAAGGACAGATTAATTCAGGGATCGAGTCGAGCTTGCGACTCGGTTACCAAAAACAAGCCACTTCGTGGGAGTTCACCCCATGCTTATCCTTTCTATTTTCTTTCTATTTTCTATCTAATGTGTTGTGATGTGTGAAGAGGCTATCCTCTTCCAATTTCTCGTTGTTTGTTGTTTGTTGCTTGTTGTGATTTTTGTAGGATCAACCCAACGATTTCTGAAGCCTCTCGTGTCCGGTGATTGTGTCCCGTTTCACTCGAGCTTCTTTTCCTTTGTGTGAAATTAGTTTGGGGAAATCCGATATCCTTTCATCTTATTGATTCACGTTTATCTTTGCATAATTCATAAACGGCTTAGATTTACGTAGAGACCCGCCTTTAAACATTGAGGATGATATTTTGTTTTAGTTTGGGGAGGGAATCTATCGATTTGATGTTACATGTTTATTGTTTTGTTCTTACGTACCCGTTTTCCCACAAAAATAGCAAAAAATTTAAATTTTTAAGATCTTATTAAAAATAATAATAATAATAATAAGTGTTAAGACACGAATGTAGGTTTTCTGTTGGTAAGAATAAGAAGTAATTTTTTACCCGATCGTACGTGTAGAGTTCTAGCTTTCTCCCTTAACAATTAATGATGATAGTTTGTGCTAGTCTCATGTAGACTTTAAACATGCTAGACTTGAAATCATTAGTAAATGAAAACTTGTGCTAATCTCAAGTAGATTTTAAATATCCAGTTAGATTTTAAAAATAGGCTAGTATATGCGAATTCTTTATTAGGGATTTTAAATTGCCAAAGAAATAAGAGGATGATAGTGTGATAACGAGTTTTAGAGGATGCTAAACAAAGTTTATTTGGAAAACTTAAAGGCTTATAAGAATAACTTGTGGTTTTTCTTCCCCGAAGTTCTTAAAATGATTAATTATACGTGTTCTTTTTAATTTTTACAAATTAGAGTTTTACTCTTAAAAGTCTAATCGACATATTCAGAGAAAAAAGCTTTATCGATGATAAAGTCAAACATCATTGGTAAATAAGAATTTTAGTTCAAGTTTATACTTTGGTTTTCTTAAACGAAATTTTTCTATTTGCAAAAAAATAATGTGTTAAATCAAAATTAGTAAAAAATAAAAAATATAAAAATAATATATAAATCTATAAAAATGTAGTTGGTGAATAAAGAGGATGCAAGTTATAAATCCTTAGTGTTAATAATTAATATACAAACTCCATCGTAATAAAGTTACAATGGCAATATTGTCGGTTCGCTCCCCCGATGTGACTTCGATAAGAAAGAGTGTGAGGTTGTATATTTAAGGGTTGTAACATAATAAGGTACAACGAGCTCTTGTCGGAGGCGTGGCTGATATGTCGTCGAAAGAAAAGTGATACTGATTCCTAGCCTAATAATGTAAATAGAAATAATAATGTTGCAAAGTTAGAAAATAAATAGTAAAAGTTTCTTTTTCTAAAACCAAGGTATTCTTTTGAACTAAGGTTTGCAAAAGTCTACAAGGCTTTTTCATCGGAAGTTCATACGTTTCGATTAGTATTCTTCGGATGGGGTGTCAAAAGCCTTAGCACTTACCCGATGATGGTGGGATGTTAGAGAAGAAAGTCATTCATGGGACAAGTGAACCAACGATGTCTTAGCCAAAGAGGTTTTTGTTTGCTTTGAGTTGTGATTTTGCTAAGTGATTAACATATTAGCCCAAAAGGCCCATGTGTAAAGCTTGGTGGGATTTATGTCGGGAAGAGGAATTCACAAGTATATTTATGAGTAGTGTTAGTGTCATGACTTGTAATTGACAATGATCTTGTTTTTAAGCTTAGCATGGGAAAAGTGAAAAATCGGGGATGATGAAGTTATCTTTTAGACACTTAATTGTGCTTTTTATTCTATGATCCTTAAAGTTACCAATGAGGTAATGAAAACAATACATTATGTCAACACAAATAAGTTGTAGTTAGGTAGTTAATTATCAAGAAAAATCATAAAAAGAGAAAAATCTTTGAAAATGGGAAATCGGGTGTTTTATAACTTGTGATCTCTTAGCTCTCTCAACAAAAATCTTTGCTACTTTTCAAAGGTTTAGTTTGGGGAAGTTTCGAGGTATTTGGTTATAAGGCATGTGATATTGCGTGAGGACACGCAATCGTTTAGTTTGGGGAATTTTGATAAGTGTAAAATACACATATCCGTTTGTACCTAAAATAACCCAATTAAACCCAAAACAGACCAAAAATGGCAACAATATGCTTGTATTTGTGTTTTGTGTGTGCAGGTACGGATATATCAGAAATCACAAGAAAACTATCAAAATCAAGCAAACACGGACACGAGAACGGAAGAGTGAACAAAAGCCGGAAGCCAAAGCCAGAAAAAGTCAAATCTACAGTCAACTCCAGTCAATTTTGGTCAACAAAAGTCAACAAGACCCAAAATGTTTCAAAATAACCCCTCAACTTTCAGAAAAGTCCAAAAATAGTCCTTGGGCCTTAATGGGCCCAAAACCCCTTAAAAACTACTACCCGGATCCAAAGCCCATTACTTAGCCCAAAACCCTAGTCCATTAACCTTTTCATAAAACCACAAGGGCCGTTCCTGCCAATTCCAAAAGACCTTTTACACTACAATTGAGATAAACAAAGAAAGGGACTGGAAATGTCAAATGTCCAAAGTTTAAAAACGAATTACCCTATTCAGTTAGAAAAAAGGCGCCAACACCCATTTTACTATTCACTTTCTTCCTCGTTTCACCACGCTGTCAAATCATAGGGCTTTTCTAAATTGAAGGGTTAATTAGGCAATCCAAGTGGTCTACATCATAAAAGCAGGGTCAAAACAGTCTAATCAAGCACCCTTAGTAGCTCACTTAAGCATCAAAGCCACGTCAGATGAAGGAAAGCACAAGGGATATTGATTTTTACTCTTGGATCACTCACACAAGAAGCACAAGGGTCACATCAAGGATTGCCAGCTTGGCAATCCGTGTGAATCCCAAGGCTTGATTTAACGGATGAGATAAGAGATCCAATGATTGAAGAAATGGATGGTGATGATTAGAAGGAGCGTGGGCAAGAAGGCACACCTAGAAGCTTCATCAGCCATCTATAAATAGGCTCTCATACCTCACACACCACACCTAGTTAGTAGTTAGTAATTTTAGTAGCTTTTTAAGTTTTAGCTTAATTTCATTCTCTATCTTATGTAATCTCTTTTCTAGTAATGTAATGAAAGTTTTTATGTTAATGAATCAATTTTAATATTAAATAATTTGTCTCAAGCTCTTTTGTTTACTCTTATAAGCTCTTACCTTTTCTCTAATGATAAGCTAAAGTTCATAAGCTACTAAATAAGCTCTTATTAGTCTCTAAGCTAATAATTGAGCTCAAATCTTACCTTAATCATACCTAAACCTTTAAAACAGCTAAGTACCTTGAACTGTTTGGATTTTAAGCTATGGAAGGAGAGCCAAAAAGGGAAGGGCTCTCATGGACTTATACTAGCTTATCCATTTGGATAAGCTAGAGCTGTTGAATAAGCTCTAAGAGCATTTTAAGCCTTGTTTAGCTAGGCTCATTGTAAGTTTTCTTTTAATCTCATTGTCATTTAATTTCTAGTTTTAAATTTGCTCAAGTGTTTAAGTAGCTTCTTAGTGTTTGCTTATTAGCTTATTTTATCTGCTTAATTGTGCTTATAATTATCTCATTATGCTTATTGGTTATTAATTTACATCTGATGTTAGTTTAATAGTTATAAATCTTAGTTTTCTTAATTTTTGTCTTAAAAAGTCATAAAAAGCCAAAAATATAGTAGCATAGTGTAGATCTTATAATTTAGCTTAATTAATTGTTGAAATATGTTTGTTAAGCTTGATATAAGCTAGTAGTAATCTGGTATTAAGGAGTTAGGCATTAGTTTTCAAAATCATAAGCTATTTCAAAATTCTGTCAATTTAAAGGGGTGTTTGGCATTAGCTAATTTGACCTCATAAAGTCAAAAGGTTTTGTGCATTTTATTTGAGTTAGCTTGGATTTCATTTATAATCAGTAGGAATAGAGATTTTAGAGTTAGTTTTTCAAAATATAAAAAGTTATGGCTTATTTTGTCATCTCAGCACCAGGGTACTTTGTAGCTTAAGTTTTGATTGCTTAATTTGAATCTAAGCTCTTTGAGCTTTTGTTTTTGTGTTCATTGTGTTTTGCCACACTCAAATTGAGTGTCTAAGTGCAGGATTACCACTAGGGAATCCTGCATTTATCATTTGGCCTTTGCCATTTGTACTAGCAGTGGTAACTAAAGTTACCACTGCTGTCACTTTTAAGTTTAAATTTTAGTTAAGTAATCTTAGGCTTAAGGTTTTAAAAATTCAGTTTGCTTTTAGATTTTATATAGCTTAGTCTAAATTAAGTTTAATTTTTCAATTGGTAGCTCATTTCTTAGGTTTCATTAGTTTTTAAAAGTCATTAAAAGTTCAAAAAGCCCAAAAACAGTAGTTAATAGTTGATAGCTTTTAAATTTGATTTCTAGCTTGTAGTGTTTGTTTTTTCATTTAAATAAGTAGTCTATAAGCTGTTTGTTAAGTTTGCAAAAGTTCAGGTTAGGTAATAGCTTATATCTCAAAATAGCTTAAATTGATTTTGTGATTTCTAAGATAGTTTTTAAGTTAGGCATTTTCATCTTCAATTCCAGTTAGGGTTAAGTGTTATTGAGTCATTTAGCTTTTTAAAACTAGTCACTACACATCACAAGCTTTCCAAAACATCTCTTGTTTTCAAATTTGAGCTTATATTAAAGCTTGTGCAAGGATTTAAGTGTTAACAAGCTTCTTTGAGCTCAAATGCTCACTCACTGAAGCAGCAGCTTTCATAAGAGCTTATTTTAAGTTTTCAACTAGTTTTCTTTTTTATTAAAGTTGCTTAAAAACTAGTCTTCTATAAGTTCCAATATTCAGTTTTTCAAAAAAGTCAAAAAATAAAAATAAAAAAAAAGATCAAAAAGGGGTTGCCCAGCCTCGAACCCAAGACCTCCCTCTTATATGCCATATGCCTTAACAAGTGTGCTACAATAGCTCATCCATCAGTGTTACCTTTCATTAAATACTTATACAAGCTTTCATTTTCCTTTTCATTTATAAGCCGTAGCTTTATAAGCTCTTTTCTCAGCTTATTTAATAAGCTGAGTTCTTTCTTTTATTTTTCTAGTGATCTTCGTCGCATTATAGATTTTAGCTGAATTTTTTGTAATTTTTTATCAATTAGTTTATTTTTTATAGTTTTTCGAAAGTTAAAATCTTAAAAAATCAATAAAAATAGAAAAAAGTTTTATAAAAATACAAAAAAATAGTTTTTAGTTTTATAAAAGATAGCTTTAGGTTCACATTCAGTAAAATCATTTTTACACTTTTTAGATCTTAATTTTCATTTTTGAGCTTTTATTTTTAAATTTTAAAAATAGGATTTTAATTTTAAAAAATAGTTAAAAATAGTTTTCTGAGTTTTTATGTTATTTTAGACTTTTCTAAGTTTAAAAATCATTTTTCATTAGGTTAAATTTTGTAGAATTTAGGTTTTTGGCCTTAGTTTTAGTGTCCCGTTTTGCGTTTTTGATTAAAATTTTAATTGTTGTCCCTTATAGTAATTTAATCAACAAAAAAATATCTTTGCTACATTCAAATCAGGATCCGAACCTAAACGTGGTTTCAATTTCACTAGTCATTGGGGATAACGACCCGGGTGATCAAACTTACCCGGTTTAATATACGTATTTTATATATTATATTATATATTTTTGAGAGTGAATTTTATCGAGGGTAACTTGGTAATTTTCTTAATTACTCTCTTAAGGTTATATTTTATATATATTTTACGTGTATAAAACTTACACACCAAGTTTTTGGCGCCGCTGCCGGGGATTAGTGTTTACGATTCTTTCGTTTTGTGTTTGTTGATTTGGTTTGAAGATCCTTTCGTCCTCGAAAGTTTCATTCTTGTTTTAAAATTCAAAAGTAAAAAAAATTAAAAAATATAAAAAGTAAAAAATATTTTCCTTTTCTTTTTAGTATAAGTAAAAGATAAAAAATATATATCAAAAATATAAAAAAATCTTCCTTTTTAATTAAAGAAATAAAAATCACCAATTGGTAAAAATACCAAAATATAATATTCTCAACGGAGGTATTATCATTTCAATTTCCGGTGAACTTATTGGTTCCCAAATCGAATCAAAGATTTAACACTTGCCATTTGTGTCTCTACCAAGTACGGCTCACCTTGAAAAGAAATTTTCAAGAGCTACCGTGAAGTAGTTGATTATTTGGTTTAAGTCTCTTTCGTGTAACCGTTAAAATTCATTGTAAAAAAAGAAATATATAGTGTAAAGGTTTTGCTTTTGATTTTTAATTTTCTTTTTTATGCGCACTCGGTTCGCAAATCTCAAAGACGTCAGACAACAACAAACACTTCGGTTGTTGTTGAAAATATTGAGTTAAGAAGAACCAATTGTCGATCAAAACGTTGTTCCAATGGCCGACAATCGTACGATGGCCCAAATGTTACAAGCACCTATCGAGGGATATGAAGATGCTATAGTTGTCCCACCGATCAATGCTAACAATTTCGAGCTTAAACAACCTTTAATCAATCTTGTGCAAAGTAATAAGTTTACGGTAACAAGATTCCTCACATCACCTCGATTTTAACAATGACACGTCAACTGTTAGACATCCCAAAGTTCCGAACACTTCGTAACGCCTTTTGCTTTCCTTTTCTCTAGACGGTGAAGCCCCGAGATTTGGTTAGACAAGGAACCCTCCTAGATCAATTCTCACAAGGGAGACCTTGTTCAAAGATCAAAATCAATACTTCCCACCTTCATAAACCACTTATTACGGAAATGAGATCATTACTTTTTATCAAAAACCAAACGAAAAGGGGCACTTTAATGAAGCATGTGGAAACGTATTTAAAGGACTCCTTCGTCAATGTCCTCACCATGGCTTCTCGGAACTCCACCAACTCGATACTTTTTACAATTCTTTGAATTCAAACGATCAAGATGCCTTAGATTCCGCCGCAGGTGGCAATTTTTTAGACAAGATGCCTCAAGAAGGTTTAGCGATTATTGAAAGCAAGTCAAAAGTTCGTTACTCCAGAAGTCGTGCTAATGATTCAAGAGTGAGTACGGATGCTCCTCTTTCTAATTCTTCACCTTCTAATAATTCTTTCGATATGCAACAAATAGCCGCTTCTCTCGAGGATAAGATGACTATCAAAATGAACAAGATGTTGAATGAAATGAAAGCTTTAGTTGTTACTACTCCTGCACCCGTCAAAGCAGTTGAGGAAGTATGTGTTACTTGTGGATCGAATCACAATTTTAACCATTGTCCGTTAACTCGAGGTGGAAACGATTTTCCCATTTTTCATGACAACATCCAACAATTTCAACAAACCACAGCTGTTGGCAATTTTTTCCAAAGAAACCAACCTTCCAATTTGGCAAGTCAAATGAGACCACCAGGTTTCAATCAACCAAATGTCCAAAACAATCAAAACCGTTACCAAGGAACCAATTCTAATTTCAACCAAAACCGTGGAGGAAATTTTAACCAAAACCGTCCTAACAATCAAGGAGCCGTTTACCAAGCACCACCATACCAACCTCCAACAAATCAACCTTTGGTTAATCAAGCTTTACCTCCCGTTTCACAAACTCAAGGAGTGTCCAAAACGGATTTTGAAAGTTATGCTAAAGCAAATGATGCGAACATGAATAACTTACAAATGAAGTTGGATAATTTTCAAAGAAACCAAAATGATTTTCAAAGAGTTTACAATGATTCTCAAAAGAAACAAGATGATTTTCAGAAAATGATGCTCAGTTTCATGCAAAGCTATCACACCAACCAACCTTCAACTTCAAGTTCTTTACCAAGCAATACCATTCCAAACCCAAGGAACGAAGCCAAGGCAATTACAACTCGTAGTGGTGTTTCATACGATGGACCTCCGATTCCACCGCCGGTGGTGGAAAAGGAAAGTGAGGTGACAAAGGATACGGAGCTACCGAGCACCGAAGACATCCAACCTCCATTGGTCCAGGAACAAACCAAAGACAAAGAACCAATCGAAGAGCCTTCTTTAGCTCAAAAGACCAAACCTAATTTGCCTTACCCTTCAAGACTTGCAAAAGAGAAAATTCGTGAAAAGGATGATATCCTAGCTTCAAAGTTTATGGAAATTTTCCGTAATCTTCACTTTGAGCTAAGTTTCGCGGATGCTCTCATTCATATGCCAAAGTTTGCTCCGATGTTCAAAAAGATGCTTAATAACAAAGACAAGTTAATTGAGTTAACCAAAACACCGTTGAATGAAAATTGTAGTGCGGTTGTCCTAAAAAAGCTTCCAGAAAAGCTAGGTGACCCCGGTCGATTTCCTTCGTGTTTTTTTATCTCCATGTCATTTTTCAAGGTTCGATATTTACGTAGCCCTTCCGATTTAGGTGCTAGTAAATCAATCGTTATGCCTTTATCCATCTGGAAAAAGCTTCAACTATCAGGCCTAACCGAAACAAAAATGGTATTAGAATTAGCTGACCGTACGATTTCCAAACCAACCGGTGTAGCTGAAAATGTTTTTGTCAAAGTAGGGAAGTTTTATTTTCCCGTCGATTTCGTTGTTCTTGATTTTATAGCCGATCCTCGAGTACCGTTGATACTCGGGCGACCTTTTCTTAGGACGGCTCATGCTTTAATCGATGTTTACGAAGGAGAGATTACTCTTAGGAATGATGATCAATGTTAACCCCTTAAGAGTGGTGATGCACTCCATTTCATACAACAATCTCGAATCATTGAAGAAAGTTGATCTCATTGATGTCACATGTGAAGAGTACTCACAAGAATCCTTGGATTTTACCGATTCCGTTGCTTATAATAATCCTTCTCCGTACTACGATCCGATTGTTGCTACTTCATCTCCAACACTTACTCCTTTTGATGAAAGCGATTTTCTACTTTTTAAGGAAGTCGATGCTTTCATAGCAATCGATGATGAACCAGTTTCACCAGTTTTGAATGCTACGTACTTTGATCCCGAGGGTGACATTCTCATTCTTGATGCCTTCACATAGTGAGCCTTACCTTCACCCACCAAGGAGAGATACTCACCGGAATTCAAAAAGATCTTAAAGTTGTTGAACCAAAGAAGTCTTCAGTCGAATATGCTACTTCTTATGAACCAAAAGATGAAATTTCCCGAAGACGAACTTAAAGAAGTTACTCGCATCTCGAGTATGCATTTTTAGAGAAAAATAACAAGCTTCCAGTCATAATTTCAAAAGATTTAAGCCAAGAAGAAAAGACCTCACTCATTAATGTTCTCAAAAACCAAAAACAAGCAATTGCTTGGAAACTTTCTGATATCCGAGGCATAGATCCAGAATTTTGCTCTCACAAAATCCTTTTAGAAGATGATTACGAACCTTCAGTCCAACATCAAAGGAGGGTTAACCCTAAAATCCACGACGTCATCAAGAAAGAAGTAGAAAAACTTCTTGACGCGGGATTGATTTATCCGATCTCGGATAGTCCATGGGTTAGTCCGGTCCATTGTGTTCCTAAAAAAGGTGGTATGACCGTTGTCACAAACGAAGAAAATGAGCTGGTGCCTACAAGATTAGTCACGGGATGGAGAGTTTGTATCGATTATCGAAAGTTAAACGAAGCAACTTGTAAAGACCATTTTCCTTAGGGAATTTTCTTAATTGCTCTTAAGGTTATATTAGTATATATATTTTATAGTGTATTAAAACTAGCAATCAGGCATGCAAGCCTTTTAGTCTTAACTATAAATACCCCTCTCCAAGGATGGAGAGGGTGATGGTTCATTTGTAAACATTTGTCTTGCAAGTAAATTAACCATTCTCTTCCTACTTTCTCTCTCTAGTTTCTCTCTCTACAATTCTCATAATTTCCTTCTCTTTTCTACTTGTATTCGAGCAACATGATAATGAAGTGAAGTGATCAAGGGTAACCGACATTTGATATCAAGAGCCTCGGGTGTTTAGTGTTTGATTTGTGGCTTAAAAATTAAAATTCGTGTTGTATTTTAAGTTTTTTTTTTGTTCGAACTAAAACACAAGAAACATCATGGTTTGATCTTTATTTCGTGGCTAAAATGACTAAAGATGTGTACTTTTGTGTTTAGAACAATCTCTTGTATCACTTATTAAGGTTCAACAACTTATTTCGTGGTTTAGATAAAAGTTAGGAGAATTTTTTTTCTTTTTCGTCGTTGCGTTTTGGGTATACAAGAGTTGTTACTCGTTGCGTTTTGAGTATAGAGACAAACAAGTACCGTACTTGAAAGTGACATTTATACTGGTTGCGTTTTGATTGGAAGACATTGCGTTTTGGCTTAAAACTCATTGCGTTTTGCATAAGGCCATTGCGTTTTGCTTGAAGACGCTGCGTTTTGGTTCTCAAGTCGCTGCGTTTTGGTTCTCAAGTAACTGCGATTTGATATTTTTTTAAAGTCTTGCGTTTTGTCTCCACAGGTTGCGTTTTGCTCATCGAAGACCATCATTGCGTTTTGTGTCCAAGACAGATTGCGTTTTGACTTCAAAGAAGACTTTTGCGTTTTGCTAAATAAATGTCACTGCGTTTTGTTCAAAGATAGTTGCATTTTGCCTAGAGGTCTCATTGCGTTTTGATCAAGACTAAGTTGCGTTTTGCCTAGAGGTTTCATTGCGAATTGTTCAAGACTAAGTTGCGTTTTGCCTAGAGGTTTCATTAAGAATTGTTCAAGACTAAGTTGGGTTTTGCCTAGAGCTAATATTGCGTTTTGCCCGTGAGTCTCAATTGCGTTTTGCCTCACATTTGTGTAGAAACCTAATTGAAGGCTTCATAGATCGTTTTGCCCATCTAGGATATCATAACATTGATCACGCAGCGGAATAACAATTAAGAACAACAATCAATGTTATGAACAAGGTTTACTTTATTCATAAACTAATAAACTATAAACTATTCGACTTTAATCAGTCGACTATGAACTATTACATAAACTAATAAGCTAACTATTAGACTCTCATTGGAGAGATCTAACTATGATGGATAATCAATACTAGACGCCTACCCCTCTTTATATACTAGAGGGGTTAGGGTTTACAAGACAAGATAAGATCAAATAAAATTAGGAAACTATAAATCAGCATTAAATACTATTTGACTAATCTTCAATCAGCATTAATGTTATTCCAGCTTTGTCTTGTAGGTCCTCCATCTTTAATATGTTTTGTCATAATCAACTCAAAGTATAATTCCCAACAATCTTCCCCTAGTTGATAATGACAAAACCAATAAGCACAAGCTTCCCCTGAAGCTAATATAGATGAAGAACTTCCCCTGAATCCATGCACTCTTCCCCTTTTTGTCATAATCAAATAGGAGTGCATGTAGATGGTAAATAAACAATAAGCTTCCCCTTAACATGTTTACCATCTCTTGAATCATGGACTTAGTAGGCTCCAAGCAGCAAATTATCAATGATGAAGAAAAACGAATAATACGAATTTGTTGAAGAAGTTGAATTTCCCAAACTTGTGTCTTATATCCTGTTTATCCACATGACGTCGAGTCTCATACCTGCTATGTATAAGTAGACCTATGTCTCTTGACAAAATCCTCATTCCTCTATTAAATGAGACACTGAGCACAATAACGTAACTCCTTAAAGTGATAGCAAATGTACGTAGTAAGCATCATAAGGTAGATCGTACACCTTTGCTAGATTCATCAAGTCTTCGTCACCGCCTTATAATCACGAACAAGTTATCTTAAAGGTGACCACTCCTTTAAGATATGATAAGAACACAAAACCTGTGAAAATCAACTACAACATCAAATAAGTAATAATCAAATGTCTTCTTCAAATAATCTCCAAAACGAGCCATAAACATCATCATCGTTCAAGATCCAAACGCGTCCGTGTTTAGGTTTCTTCTTCATTCTTCTACCATAAAACCTTGAATCCTAGATATCAAGAGCAACCCGCTCTGATACCACTTGTAGGTCCTTGGTATAGGATCTGACTAGCCTTTGTAAGACGATAGATAACTTGGATAAATCCAAATCAACTATATGAGAGACACTGACTATGAATATCAAGTGTTAATGCGGAATCTTAACACAAGAATTAAGAAGAAACAATAATACTAAATTGCTATTAAGCTCTATGCTTCTATTGATATTTCAATCACGTAGTACATAACATTGTGCCTTAGGGTTCCTCTTATACACCAAGGAAACCCTAATGGGCTTTACAAACGTCAAAGGATAATACATATCCTTTCCTAAGATATCTCCTAAGATATCTCTAAGATAACTATTACTATTCTGTTATATAAACAGACTTAACTATAAACAGAACTAACTATGACCAGTACTCAACCTTTAGTTACTGCTAACTCTACCAGTACTAACTTAGTACTAGGTCCAGTATAAACTCGAGGTAACAGAAGGAAGCAAACTAACTATATAGCACTACCGATAACGAGGAAGACTTAGATAAGGCGAGTGACGCATGTAGGTGAGACAAGTCTCTTATACTTACACATCTATTTTCCCAACAGATAAGTCATACATGTTTTTAACTTTGTAAACTCTAAGTGTGAAATAAATATGTTGCAAGGTCATGATCATCATATAAACTACATGTATACATATACTTATTTAATTTATGATTTTTTGTTAATTTTTATCGACTAGTGGTTCGTGTGATAGTATATATATATAAAATAACACAAATGCAAATCTCAACCAAATGCCCTTAACCAAGGCAAAAGGTCAAAATCTACACAAAGAGATTAAATATATAAGAATCAATTATAAAAAGATTCCGGAAGAGATATTCCCGGGTCGTATGTCCCAACGAGGCTGCAATTGAAAGTAATCCTGGTTTGATGAGAAATTGAATGATGGAGAATATTTAGATATGATGGAAACACTGATATAATTACAACTAAAATTAATTAAATAAAACCTAATTTAATCTACGGGAAACAGATATAGGAAATGGGGATCTTAAAAACTACGGGAAACAAAATTAGTTATGGAGAAATCCTAAAATTAAATCTATACTAAAATACGGGGAACAGAATCAGGTATCGGGAAACCTAAATACTAAAAATTAAGAAAATAAATGCTAAATTAAATTAAAAATTAAAATTAAATTCTAATTAAGTTAATTTGAAAAATAAAGAAAACTAGAACTAAAACGGAGGTCGTTTGAATGTAAAACGAAAAGAAACGGTAAAACGCACCCGGTAAAACGGGTCTAAGACTGAAATTTAAGAAAAATTAAGCCTACACTAAATTTTATATTTTTCCTAGACACTAAATGACAAAAGAAAATTTTATAAAAAAGAAAAATATTTTTTTATTAATTTTTGGATTTTTTATGAATTTTTAAAGATTAATAACTAATTAAAACTAAGAAAATAGAAAAAGACAAAAAATAAAAGTTATAAAAATTCTGAAAAAATAAAATTAAATAAAGAAAAAGTTAACAATTCTAAAAATATAAAAATGCCCAAAAGTTACTGTTTAAATAAAAAGTAATTAAACTAATTAAATCTAAACCTAATTTAATTAATTAAATTAAATAAAACTAACTAAAGTTAACTATAGGGACTAACAGTGAAAAGGACACAAGGACTAACGGGGAAACAACAAACTGACAAGGGGGACTAACAATTATAACTATAAAATAGACTTTTAATAGACTAAAATTTACTCTAACAGTCCCGGAGCCTAATCCAGATGTACATAATGGGTACAGTGCTTATTATCAAAAAGTATAAATGCAAACTTGTTAACGGGCTTAAGGGGAACATTTTCATAATAAGCACATAGTCTAAATCTTCTAATATAAGCCAGAATAAGTAAGGTTTTGGACCACAGCCAGGCTTATATGGCTTACGGGCTTTATTTTTCTTCTTTGGGGATTTAAGCTAACAACAATAAGCTACACTCAATGGGGGAACATTAATAAGAGAATGAGGGGAATCCTAAATAAGCTAAAGTAACCTATAATAAGCCCTAAAATAAGCTGGAATCAATAAGCTAATCTAAACAGTTTTAAAAGAAAACAGAAAAATACCTACTTTGAGCCTAATTTAAGCTAATCTAATAAGCAATCTAAATTAAATAAGCTGCTAAACCTACTAGAACTTCTACAAAGCTATAGGAAAAACACTTAAGACTAGCGGCGTAGTTTTCTTTCAATTAAGCTTAGAAAAATTGAGCTAAGCCTGGTGCTCAACACCTGGAGGAGGCAATGATGAAGTCGAGCTTGGGGTTATTTTGGCTTATTGAAATAATGCCTTATAATAGCTTTTTTAGTTCAAAAACCAAACACAAAAGATTACACAATGAGGAAAATGAGCTTTTTTTCAAAGTTTGAGCATTAGGGTTAAGAAAAAGTTGCGATTTTGTGGCACTTGAAATTAGGGGTTCACAAAAGAAATGAATTTAGGTACTTTGACTTTCACTTTGGTGAGATTTAAAAGACAGAGCAGGATGCTCTGAAAGGCTAGTTTATGACTAAACATGCACACTAAAGGATTTGCTTCTAGTTTGTGCTTAAAGCTGTCTACACAGCTTAAGTGGTTTAGCACACTTTGTGGCTTATCAAAACTTGACAGAAGCAAGGACACACAAAACTTATTTTTTATACTAATAATTGTGATTAATGTGGCGTTATTAAACTCCTACCACACTCAGCCAAAAGTTGGTGAGTGGTTATAACCCTTTACAACCCCCATATGAACCAGTTTATGGTCTAAAAACCAAAAATCAGCCCCCTTAATTTATTATAAAAAGGATTTTTAACTTGTGGTGGTTTAGTCGGGGAGGTGTCATTACAGGGGCAGTATTGATGAGTCTGTTTCGATTGTGGTTGATTTTAGGGTAAAAGAAGCAGAGATAATTGATACAAGTGATTTTTAATAACTCTTTAACCCATATTTAAACAATTTTAAACAGAATTAAATACAGCTTAAATTATATTTCAAATTGCGACCATAGCAATTTCAAAAAACTCTTATCTTTTATTTAAAACTGAAGATATTACAACAAAAACTCTTGAAACAAACTGAGTACAATAATTTTAAAGCAAACTTTAATTAAAATTAAACTAAGAAAGTAAAAACAGGGGTAAAAAAAATGTGTTTGTTCCGGCTTGCTTTCTTCTCTCTTATAGCCTCTCAAATGACTTGGGTTGAGCTTGTTGTGAGAGTAGGAAGTCTCCAAAGCAATCCTAGCCCTCCATTTCTTTTCTATACCATCTCACCATTGAAGGGGTGCGGGTTTTTGTGTATTTTCAACTGGGAAGGGTTATAGGGGTAATGGGGAGGTGGGAAATGGTTAGAGGTAGGCTGGGAAGTGTACTAGGGGTGGTGGGACGAGCTAGAAACCATGGGAGAGGCTCGGTTTTGGGTTTTTGGCGGGTAACGGGTTACGAGGCTTAACGTTAGGGTGTTACGGTTGTTATAAGAGAAGTATGGGGAAGAGGCAAGAGTGGCCCTTCAACTTTGGTTCTCTTTTCATTTTCTTTTTAAGCCGAAATTCAGTTATAAAACTGGTTTGGAAAATGACACTATGGGTCCCTCTGGTTTTATAAGTAAAAGAGTTTAAAGAAGTTTAAGTAAATTGCAAAACAGCCCTTGTGTTTTATAATTGTAAAAGAAATGCCAATTGGCAGTTTCAGTCCCTGGACTCTTTTTAGCTTTTTTTCTTTATAAAATACTTTTGAAAATAACACAACAAGTCCCTATGGTTTTGTAAAAAGGGTATTGGGCTTGGGTTTTGTGTTTGGGCTTGTATTGGGCCCACTGGGTTTGGGTTTGGGCCCAATAAGGTACAGTGTTTAGTTATTGGGCTTTTTCAAGCCCAATAAGGTTATTGAAGTGGTTTTTGTTGTGACAATGGATGAGATTGGCTGTAATGGAGCTAGGATTTGGGCTTCAAAGTCTTCACACGATTATATATTGGGGCCTTTCCCTGGTCCCATCAGTGGGTTAGATTGCAGTCCCAATAGTATTCTTCACGTTCTGGCTCGGTTTGACTGCTGATTCTTCTGTTTTGACTCTGACTTTGGCATTTTTGGACTTTGGCCTTGATTTTGCACAGTCTTTTCCATTCCATGCTCAGTTTTGTCATTTTGGCTTGGTTTTCTGCCTTTTTGTTGATATCCACTTCCTGCACAATACAAATGCAAAACAAACATATATTTGGCAGTTTTTGTCTGTTTTTGGTCATTTAAGCTCGTTTTTAGAGGTAAAAGATATGTGTAATTAAGCACATATCAGAGAACCGCCGAGCAATGCTCATTCAACGGAGTTATTGCCAATTCAAACAATTTTTCTTTGTTACTGATTAAACTCTTAAGTGTCGAAGCAAATTTAGGCATGAGAATTAAAGCATCCGCGAAGCTAATGTCAAAATGCAAATCTTGAAAGATTTGGTAAAATTTCTCAATTTGATTGTTAGCTTTTTCGCGGATCTTTTGGTCATTAAGTCTAGACGGATATTGGATTGATGGTTTCGGGTTAGGCTTTGGAGCACTAACGGGAGCAACAACGGGCTCAGAAATTTGTCTCTGAGTTTCAAATTGGACAACCGGAGGTTGGACGTTTTTGGTACTTCCGTTATTAGTAGGAGGCACCGTGCCCTTTGTCACCTCGGTTTCACGTTCCACTACTTTAGGAGGAGAAGAAGAAGTAGTAGGAATCGTGGGTCCTTGATAAGAAACGCCGCTTCGGGTGGTAATACCCTTCAAATCTTCCTTCGGGTTAGTAATGGTATTACTAGGGAGTGTCCCTGAACCTGAAGTAGAAGCGGTATTGGAATTCACAAACTTGGTAAGCATGTTCGTTAAATTGGTCATTTGATTTTGCAAGTTTTGATTTTGATTTTGCATATTTCTCATAACTGCATCATTAGCTTTGACGTAGTTTTGAAAGTCATCCTTCGACACACCTTGTGTTTGCGGAGCCGGAGCTTGGTAAGGTGGAGCTTGGTGAACCGGGGGTTGATTAATCGGAGGTCGATAAATTTGGCCTTGGTTGTAATTATTCCCCCGGTTTTGATTGTAACGGTTTTGATTATTTCCTTGGTTTTGTTGAACGGGAGGAAAACCGGGAGGTCGAATTTGATTAGCAATCGGGGCTCGGTAACCGGTATTTCCTTGATTGAAATTAGCCGCGGCGGCTTGAGAAACATATTCTTGAATATTGTCACGATAAACGTTGCCATCGGTGGCGGGACAATTTCGGTAAGAATGAGCACCACCGCAAGTTACACAACTTTCCTCGACCGCTTTTACGGTAGCGGGAGCTTGGGATTGGTTTTTCTTATCGAGAAGTAAAGCTTTCACCATATCTTTAAGTTCGGCAACATCGGGAGAAATACCGGGGGTAGAAGAGCTCGAACTCACTTTGGCAACAACCGGTTTGTTACGTGAATTACGAACTTTGGATTTGCTCTCAATGATTCTTAGGCAATCACGGGGCATTTTATCCAAAAAAATTACCACCCGCGGTGAAATTCAACGAATCTTGATCATTAGAGTTCAAAGCATTATAGAAAGTATCGAGTTGATTTAACTCCGAAAATCCATGATGTGGGCATGCGCGAATAAGATCATTGAATCGGTCCCATGCCTCGTAAAAATTTTCATCAAATCGTTGTTGAAATCTCGTGATTTCATTTCGAAAATTTGTTGTTTTGGAAGGAGGGAAGAATTTGTTGATGAATTTCGAAACAAGATCATCCCATGTAAGAATCGATCGAGGGGGTTCTTTTTCAAGCTACACTCCTCAACCCTTGCACATTTTTTATTTTCCCATTGAGGATATGCATTACGGGTCGGTGACTTAGAATTAAGTGCAACCTCAAAAACCATAAACTCGTAACAAATCTGTGAACTTGGGAGAGAGGATGATCAAAAAAATCCAAAGAACACAATGTTGTATATTTTTATCCGGGGAAGTGCTTTTCCTGGGTTCGTGTCCAACGAGAAATCGTGAATTGAGGAAATTTAGGATAATTCGGATTCGAGCGAAGAATTGATAAAAGACTTTGAATGTTGATTAACTACAAAATTTAATAGCACAAACTTTAAAAATAATGCGATAGAGCGGATCTATTAATAAGTTTGTGAGAAGATAAGCACGTAGAACCGTGCGTTATGTCAATTGCTGGTGCCTTGTGTATATGAAGAGAGACATCATTTAATATCTCTCACCTCAGAGAAAGCTATAGGACGTACGTAGTCTGAACAATTACGCTCTCCAGCAAGTAACTCTAAAAAGAAGACCTAAACGTGCAGATTGAAAGTGAAGCTAATACACTGACCTTAGAGTACTAGAGTGTAACATTCTTAACGTAACTACTCGTAGCTACTACGAGCCTGTCAGAAGTCTCTTGATATATCTCATGTTCTAGCTGGACATTTCGCGCGTCACGAATCTATTTATACCACAGTTTATTCCGCGATATCGTCTATAATACCTATACCTCTCGTACAACTTTTTCTCCAAAAATTGTTCACAACTCTATAACTTTTCGTCCTCCACGCTCTTATTTCGCGCCAAAAACTATAAGCACAGCATTTCTTCAAAGAAATTATTGCAAAAAGAATTTTATGTCCCTTTACATATACTAGTTGTTTCTATTTTTTCTTGTTTTTGCCGCCCATAGAATAGGAATGATTAACTTAAAAATCTTATATTATTTCCTAGAAAATTACAAATTTAACTGAAAAGTTATAGAATAATTGGTTTATGATGCTAAATTGGTGCATAAAAATTTAATGGAAACAATGCCTATTTTTTATGCCTATATTGAACCTAATTTTATCAATTTAAAACTATAAACCCTAATTAATAAACTAATTACTAAAAATATTAATCTGATTTTATTTACTTAAGAAAGAAGGGTAGAAACTTGTTAATAGGAAATATAAAGGGTAGGCGGGCGACTTTGTGAAGTTTACAATATTAGGGTAAACGGGTCAACCTTGGGACTTTCAAGAATTGACAAATTAAACCCTCGCTATATGCTTATTTTTGGCTTATTAATATAGGGTTTCAGCAAAAATTAAAACTACAAACTTTATTGTGGAGCGTAATCTCTACAGCTTTAATGAAGGTACTATCTACTTTTTAAACACTCAATATAGCGTAGAATTATTGCACTTTGATTTTGGCATCTGAAAAGGCTTATAGAGCTTTTTTACCTTTTGGCTTATATCTAGCTTATTATTAGATGAAAATGAAAACCAAAAGATACTCTTTTATGCTTATGATGTGTACTAATGGATTCTGAACTAAGATTAGCCTAGCTTTAACAAATTTAACAAGAAAAATGAAATGAAAAAATGAAAGTTTTAGGCTTAAACTGTTTTGAACTATTTTCTAATAAGCTTTTCAGCTAAAACTTGAATCCTAAAAGCTTATACTTTGGAAATAAGCTATAAAATGGAATTTAAACAAAGCTAGATAAAAGGTTTCTAAAGATTACAACTAGAAAATGAAAATTCAAGAAGGAAATAAGACTAATCTCAATCCTGCTGCTATTTGCTAATGCTGATATGAATTGTTGCTGATGTAATTGGCAAGGCACTCAAATACAAGCTTACTTCTATATTCAAAACTATATTAACTAACTATCTAAATGTACTAAACCTGCTTTGATCAAATTTTAAGTTCTAAAATAGTAAAGATCACTAAAAACTTAAATCTATTTAAGCTTTAAACTGCCCTGGTGTAGAATATGAGTTTTTTAACTCTAAACTATTGAATTTGACTAACTAACTTGTGAAAGCTATTCTAAACTTAGTAAAATTACCAAACTCAGCTAAATGAAAGAATTGGACAAAGTAATGTTGACTTTTTGAGTCAATTAAGGCATAATCCAAACACTCCTTAATTCAGAATGTAAAAGCTAAATTGAACTTAAAAACTGATTTAAAGCTAGACAGCTAATTCCTTTTATCTACTTATACTAATTTTAACCTAATTAAACTAATTGAGCTATAAAACTTGCAGCTTATTTGTGATAATAAGCTAGTTTATCTACTAGCTTAAACTAACTCTATTTATGACAGAATTGAAAAAGTGAATTCTAACTTGACTTTAAACTAAACCAGCCTTAAAACTAACAAACTTATAAACTAACTAAGCTAAGTGAACAGGATTTAAGCATAAGATAAAACAGAAGATTTGAATTAAGCTAAATGAAATAGCTGAAATGAAATTGACAAATTTAAACCTGAAAATGGAAGTCTCAGCACTAGAGGTCACTCTTGTAGAGTGAGTGACCTCAAATTAAGCTCCTAAGTGGCACCTTGCCTCTAGACCTCAATAAGCTAGAATTTAGCTTATTTCTCCTTTAAGCTTCCAAAATGAACTCAAGTTAACTCAAGTGATCATGTTTAGATGTAAAATGAGTAATCTGAGTAAATGAATGCTTAAGAAACAGAATTTGACTAAAATTGAGCTTATGAGAAAGAATAAGCTCAAATGAGCTTATTAAGAGCTTATTTGATGAATTCGACTTGAAATTGAAATCAAAGTAAACAAAAACTTGTAAAATGAATTGATACAACTAGAATTGTCAAGTACAAGTTGAAAAGGAAGAATACAAAAGCTTAAAAGCTTATTTGCTTAAAGTGAAAGTCAATTGCTTAAAAACGGGAAATTACAAAGAGAATTTTTTTACGACAATACACAAACTAAATTTGCAGACCTTAAAGACCTTGTTTTAAGACTTCATTAAACTCAAAAACATCACCAATATAACAAATTTAAAAGACTTAATCTAATAAGCTTATTAAACAAGCTATGGGTTCACAGATTCAAACCATGGTCACTTAACACCCTAAAATTGAATTTTTTACTTTAATAACTTTTAAAAACTATTTAAAATGACTAAATAAGGCTAGTGAGAGTTGGCTTAATGACCCAAATGTTTTTTTAAACCATTTTGACCCATTTTACCCTTTGTCCCAAACACCCCTTTATGTGACAGATTTGCATATTTAACTTGATTAAGGCTGAATTAAACTACAAATCCACAAGACCAGATATTATATAAGTTACAAAGACAGTTTTAAGCAAATATCAATATCCAATAAGCACTCAAATAAGCTGAAACAGATTATGCAATTTCAAAAGCTAAAATGGACATATTTTAAATAAACTTGCACAAATGACATAGAAGCATAAAACAAACATACATAAGCAATAAAACAAACATAAATAAGCATAAATAAGCAGATATAAGCAGTAAATAAGCACTAATAAGCAGTTTTACAGTAAATAAGCTAAAATTTGAAAAATGAAGACTTACAAAGCCCTTGCTCAAACAGGGCAAATTAAGCTTTTAAAAGCCAATCTACAAGCTCTAGCTTGTTAAAAACAAGCTAGTGGTGTCCATAAGCCCTTCCATAACTGGCTTATCATCCATTAAGCTGTGGTATTTGAGAGTGTGCATTTTTTTTTGGTTTTTTTGTAAAATTTTCTTAAGTACTTAATATTTAAGTTAAAACAGAATGTATGATAGTTACAAAAGAGCTTAATGTAGCTTATGAAACACTTTTTGACAACAATAAAACACAAATTCTTAAAAAGAGAGATTTTACTAAAACTTGCTTTTCATTAATTTAAAAACAAAACATTTCAATATTGAAAGTTTACACTAAAAATAAGCTGAAAATTGTAAAAAAGATTAACTAGGTGCCATTGAAGGCTTACACGAGTCCTATTTATAACAAGCTAAAGAAGATTCTTGGATGTGTGTTTCTTGTGTGAGACAGCTCAAGGGTGTGCTTGTTGTGTGAGGCAAGTCTTCAATCAATCATAGCCATCAATTTTGAGTAGTGCCCAAGCCCTTTGATCTTAACCCTTCAATCTTTGTCTTCTTCCTTTGTCGAATAGGATTCTTGGGGATTGCCAAGGTGGCAAATGGAGTTTAGTGAGGTGGGGGGAGTGGGATAGTGATGTTTTGTTGTGGAGTGAGGGCTTTGTCTGGTTATGCAGGGAAAGGACACACGATTTGTGTGTGAGTTGAGGGAGATAAACAGTAACTTGCGCCCTTTTTTAAAGTTTAGAAAATGGCAAGTTTGGTCCCTGAGTTTATATGGTATAATTGCAATCATAGTCCTTGTTTCCTTCACAATTAGCCCTTGAAGTTGGTAAATGTTTGCACCGTTAGTCCTTAAAGGATTAACGGTGTAAAGGTTAAAAGGGAATGAGATAACAGGATGACGGGTTAACAGGTTTGTTATAAGGGGGTTTGGGCTTTTGGACTTGGGCCGAGTTATAGAAAAGAGGTATTAGGCCTTTTTTATAAGGCTTAAGTCTTATAAAGTCTTCAAAATGTTTAAATGGGCTGACCCGGCCCATTAGATGGGTACGGGTTGACACATTTAACATTTCTTCGATATCGGCTCCTCCTTTGACTTTGACTTTGTCGGGGTTGACTTTGGTTGACTTTGACTTTTTGACTTTTGGCTTTGATTTGACTTTTCTTTCACGCTCTTTCCGTTCTCGTGCTCGGTTTTGTCGTTTTGGCTTTGTTTTTGTCCTTTTCTTAGATATCCGTTACCTGCACAATACAAATGCAAAACATACAAATACAATGTATTTTTGGTACGTTTTTGGTCATTTAAGTCCGGTTTTAATGGAAAATGGTATGTGTAATTAAGCACATACCATATACTTTATACGATGTTTTGTAAATCTAATTTATATAGTAGTTGTTTGGCTTTGATGATTCAGTAACTTGCTTAGTCTTCTTTTTTCATGCCAGAAAATTGCAATGCATAAATATCTAACTATCAATAACGTTTACATTGAAACAACATATGTTTTCCCATATGCGTATTTTGTGCATGATTTATCTGTTGTTTGCCCTTTATCTGACTTATCCATGTGACTCATAATCGTTCTATACTTTCACAGATACCAAACCTTTGAATGCCGGGATCATACGCTCATCCACCTACGTGATCCGCGCTGTCTGGCTCATTCCACATATGTACGCTAGCCGCCTCGTTTCGCACCCGCCTCATCCTATTACAGGCCCTGGTACCCTACTTCGCATCATCTCTCCCCAGGAAGTTCGTAAACATTGAGTGTACTCTATACGCCATTTGTCGGTTATATCGCGAATACTTCTTGTAATTCCGAACTATGGTAAAATCGATTATCTTCACCTCCCATCGAGCTATAGATTTGTTTACGGCTTCATAGTGTAACCCCTCCCTACCTACAGTGATGACTGTAAAGTGTGCCACTCCCGCCTAGACTGCGACTGTCCAGATTCGCACACTAATCCCTCAAGACCCCCACCCCCACACGCCTCCGCCGACCCCCCCACCCACCGCCGCGCCCCCCCCCTCTCCCCTCCGCTTCTCCCCGGGCTGTCCATCATTCCCAAGTAATCCCAAGCCAGGCTGTTTTAGGGTAGAAAGGAAATCACCAAAGGCCGAAAGCCTCTTGGTCTTGACTTGATAAATAACCTCTCCAAGGAATTAGAGAAGGTGTTGTTGGTTCACTTTGTAATTTTCCATTTGCAAGTAAATCATCCACTCTCTTTCATTTCCTATCTCTTGTTTCTCTCTCTAACTTCTCTCTAAACTTCTTGCCTATTCTTCTTCCTCTTTTCTCCTTTATTCGTTTCTTTGTAATATTTCTGTAGAGTGAAGGTTATCGGGTTTATCCGACATTTGCGTATCAAGAGCTCGGGTGGCTGTGATTGTTTTAGTGGTTTAATAAGGCTTAATTTCCATGGCTATTAAGTATAAAAGCTCACGGTCTCATCAGCTTATTATGCATATTTTGGTTTGTTATGTGTTCCTTTACTTGCATATACATGGTTCTACACACTTCTAGTGTTACCTTTCATGCCTTAAATATCTCTAAGTTTGATTTATTTATTAGCTTATTTGGTTAGGCTTATTTTTTTGTTCTAAGCGGAGGTTTGGTTGTTTTTTTTAGTGATTTCTAAGGTAAAAACTTTGTTGTTTTGTTGTACTTGTTAGTATCATCAACCCCATTAGTGTCAAACGTTTTATATTATTAGTCTTAATCAGAAGATTATTTGGTTGTAGTTTGCTGATTTGGAATGCTTATGGAGCTTTGATAGGATGGCGAGTTATGGAAGCAACTTTTATCTCCTTAATATTATTCGGTGGCGTTTTTGGGATAGGAAGGGACTTGTCTTGTTTGTTTGTCAAAGTACTTGCAAAGAAAAAAAAAAGGAAAGAAGCGACATGTACTTGTTTTTAACCCTTTCAGTGGCGAGTTTGATTAACTTGTGTGGTGGTTTGATAATTTTTTTTTGTAGCGGTTTGTATTTTGCTTTGGTAACGGTTTTACAGGTACATTCGAAGAAATTTTATCTTGGCCAAAAAGAATCGTTACTCTGCCCAAATATAGAATTCCATAGCGGTTTAGTTAAAATTTTTGGTGGCGGTTTAATATATTATTAAAGGCAGCGGTTTACCGAGTTCATTAAGGTAGCGGTTTGAGAAAGTTTAACAGGCAGCGGTTTACTAAAGTTAAAACAGGCAGTGGTTTGAGTTTCCTTGCCAGCGGTTTGTTTATAATTTTAGGCAGCGGTTTACCTTTATTTTTGCCAGCGGTTTGTTTAAAATTTTTGGTAGCGGTTTGGTTTTAATAACAAAGGTAGCGGTTTGAGTCTGCTTGCTAGCGGTTTGAAATTGGAAAATAGGTAGCGATTTGATAGGCTAAAACAAGCAGCGGTTTAGTTAAATTTTGGTGGCGGTTTGTTTCTTCCTTTCACTTAGGAATCGGAATTTATTTTCACTTACTCAATTTCGGTAATTTAATTTCGGTAAAAGGCCATCTTTGGTGAAAATCACTTTTGGACAAAACGGACCGTGAACTTTAAAGACAATTAATTAACCTTAACAAACAACGAACCACAATCACAATCAAGGACTTAAAATAATTTTAATTCAACTCAAATAAACCTTAATCTCAATCAATTTACATTCATGGTTTTCTATTGATTTTGTAAAATCCTGCGAAAGACTCAATACTTTTCTCGGTTTTAATCATAGACTTGTAAAATCTTGTGGACGTTTATTGTATTCATTTTACCACAACTTCAATCACAACACATCTACTTAAGATCCTTCAATCATTTTCACTTCATAATTCAACAATCATTCATCATAACTACTCAATGTGTAACTTCACAATCGCTGTCAAATGCATAAAACATCATGGAGGCTTTGGTTCAAGGCTGTACACATGTTGCAACGACGATAGCACATTGTGATCTACTTTCTTATGATACATTGATACAAGACCAAATGTTAATGCCTTAAGGAAATGCATTCTCGAAGGTCCTTACACTCCTTCTACTGTGATAATTCCAGTTGTACTTGCAACGGATAATTCTCTAGCAGTTCCTGAACGAACAACAGTTGAGACAGTCCTGAATATGTCTCCTGAAAACAAAGCTCATTTTGAATCAGAAAAGGAAGCGATTCATTTGATATTGATTGGAATTAGAGATGAAAATATATCAACTGTTGATGGCATGCAGACAACTATGAAATGTGGGAAGATCGAAAGGCTACAACAAGGTGAATCCCTCAACATTCAAGTGTTATGACAAACTTATTTTGGTGGTTTGGAAAATTCACCTCTCACGATGGAGAATCAATGGAGTCATATTACACAAGGTTTTACAAGCTGATGAATGAAATGATCAGAAATAATTTAACAGTTGCTACGATGCAAGTCAATGTTAAATTTCTTCAACAACTTCAACAAGAATGGTCAAGGTTTGTAACAATTTTCAAGCAACAACACAAATTGGATGAGGTTTCTATCAACGCAAGCTCGTTGACGTTCTGAAACCAATATCAAAAGGATGTTAATGAACTCCATGTTGAACAAATAAGCCAAGAATGCTAACCCATTAACTTGTTGCTATGCTCAACCATAATCAAGATCCTTATTATCAAAGCACTAAAGTCATACAATCATCTGCCCCAAACATAAAAGCCTCACTTACAACAGATCTCATGCAGCTACAAGACACAAAGGTAAAGAGATAGCCAAACAAATCACACCTCTATCTCAGTCAGCTTCTAAAGAAGATAGTGATCCTGAACAAGCTCAGAAGGATAAGGAAATACAGAAGAATTTGGCACTAATTGCAAAGTATTTCAAGAAGATCTATAATCCTACTAACAACAACCTCAAAACTTCCTCAAACACCATAAACAAGAATGTGGATACTACTCCAAGATACAAGAATGACAATTAGACTGGACAGTTTAGGAATCAGAGGACAATGACTGTTGCTGGGGCTAGGGAAACTGTAGGTGGTCAGGTAGTGCAACAGTCTGGGATACAGTGTTTCAACTGCAAGGAATTTGGTCATTTTTTCTAAAGAATGTCAGAAGCCAAAACGGGTTAAAGACTTCACGTATCACAAAGAAATAATATTGTTGTGTAAAAGAGAAAGGTGTTCCCCTTCAAGCAGAGCAATCTGACTGGCTAGTAGACACGGATGAAGGGATTGATGAACAAGAGTTGTAAGCACATTACAACTATATGGCAAAGATCCAGGAAGTTTCTACAGTAGACTCAGGTACTGATTCTGAGCCATTAGAGCAGGTACAATATGATACTAGATATAATATGTTTGTCAATGAAATACAACATTCTGAGCAATTTAAATCCATTAGCAACACATGTGTAGTGGAAACGGGTGATAGTAATGTCATTCCTGATTCATCGGATATGTGTGATAATGATATTCAGAATGACCAAAATGCTGTAGAATGTGATGATGAGCGTGTTGCGCTTGCTAATTTAATTGCAATTTAAAACTTGAATGTCGATGAAAATAAAAAGATTCAAAAGCAATTAAAGAAAGCAAACGCATCATTAACTCAAGAATTGACTGGGTGCAAATCTATTCTTGCGAAAACTAGTAGAACTCTAGGGGAATCTAATAGTATTCGGATAGTCGGCCCTAGTGTGCCACTTCAAAATAAACGATGAGTTTGAGAGGTACAAGAACCTAAATGACCGTACTGTTGACTATGAGAAACTTGAAAGTAAGTTAAATGAAACTCTAGGACTATTAGCTCAAAAATACATTGACATAAAAAAAGGTTTAAAAACTTAAAGCCTACGAAATTTCAGTTGTCAAAGAGAACAGATGGTTAAGTTCAACAGAGTCTTTTAAAACAAAGTCACATTACGAAGGTTCTGTCAAGAGGAAAACAAGTTAATAACGGGATTTGAAACTTAAGGAAGAAAAAGTAGTGACAAAATGATTTCAATGGAAAAGCAATTAATGTTTTTGAATGAAATTGTTTACAAAAGAGTCAATCATCCAAACCAGTTCCTATGTTAGCACCAAATGCCCCTAATTTAATGGAAGCCCTACTTTGCAAATCTAATGTCTCAAAACGGCTCAATACAAGTAAAAACCATGTTTGTTATATGATCCCACATGGACCAATCTGTCCTATAAACAGAGACCGTCCCCGATAGGGAAGGATTTGACTCTTAAGAGAGAGTCGATCAAATTGAATAAGACTTAGTGAAACCATATTACTAACAAGTAATAATAGTCTTTATGAATTTTTCAACCCCACAACCAGGTATATCTTGTTCAGTTAGCACATGACAATGAAATAAGAAGAGAGTGGAGAAAATCATTTGTGAAAACGGAAACCAAATATTATCAAAAACATAGATTTCTTACCAGTGTCTAAATCAATAAGCAAAAGTAGACAAGCATATAATGTCATGACGAACAACATAAATCATTTAGAGAACTTATCGATCAAGCTTGGGTAAAACATTCAAAGGATCATTTTCGTGCCCCAATTGCTCATGATATGGAAATCCTAATTAAGACATGTTTGATGCCTCTTACCCTTAAGACACTAAATGATAGTTTTGTATTTATTCATGAACTAAAGCAAGAAATGCTTGCTGATTTAAAGTACGTTGAATCCCTTGAAAAAGGAAATTGACAACGTGAATTGATAAAGCAGAATTGTCAAACATGTATGATATGCTCTAGTAAGAATGTATGTCTAATGATGTTATGTGTTCTTATTTGCATTCGTTATCTGATTTAGATGCCCACACTGAATTGCAATGCTTATATCTTCATAAAGTCAAAGAATGTGAATGTCTTGCACAAAAGCTTTCGAAACAAACTAAATTTGTTAGTAAAGAGGTTTATAATGAGCTTTTACAAAGTTTTGCTAAATTAGAAAAACACTCGATTTCTCTTGAACTATCTCATTCCTATCACATAAGCAGTACTAACTTATGCCTTAACAGTACTAACTTAACTCTAACAGCAGTAATAACTTAGTGTATTCTAGCAGTCTTCACCAACAGTAGAAACATAACCATCAGCAGTAATAATCATAACTAGCAGCATTAACTTCAACAGCACTAAGAAGCCTTTTAATCTCAACAAAAACTGTGGATACTAAGTTTGATAAACCATCTGCTTTTCGACAACCAAATGCTCTCATGATTCCAAAACCATCAGTTTTAGGAAAACCGACTCCTTTTTCAGACTCTCTTAGAAGGAAAAGTTTTTCAAAGACAAAGTCGGTTACCAAAACTAATGTGTCAGAGGGTTTATCAAAAGCAGCCACTACATAAATTTTACCTTAAACAACAAGACAAGTTATAAGAAACACAAATGTAATAAAACCAAAAATGTATCAAATTGACACTAGGACAACACAAACTAGAGCATCTCAGTTGCCTCAGACTTCTAGGAATACTAATCCTTATGTATCTACCTCTACAGGAGTAATTCACAAAACTAGTATTAGCAGGCCACAACTTAGGAGCACTCAGTTGAAAGAAAAGGTCGTGCACAACAATAGTCAAGTGAAGTTTAAGAAGACAGAAGTAGAAGACCACCATATGATTTCTAGTATTTCTAATAAAACAAAGTATGTAACTGCGTGTAATGACAGTTTAAAGTCCAAAACTTTGAATGTTAATGCTATTTGTGCTACTTGTGAAAAATGGGTGTTTAATTCGAATCATGATGCTTGTGTTTCTAAATTTATCAATGACGTGAATGCTAGAACTAAGAAGCCTAAAGTAGTGCCTATTAGTACTAGAAAACCCAAAAGTCAAGCGAACAAATCTGTTGCAACACCACATAAGAAAACAATTGCATCAGACTCTACTATCCAGAAATCCAAGAGTTACTTTAGGATACTGTCTGAGAACACTAATAAGGCATGTAATTGGTGGATAGAAAAAACAATGTCCTTTGGATATAAATGGACTCCTAAGATGAAAAAGAAATGGGTACCTAAAATTAGGAAAGATACTGTGTCAACGAGCATTAGTCCAGCTATAGATAATGTATCTAGGATAACTAATGTCTTGAAGCTCACAAACTCTTTAGGATCCAATTTGTCAAATGTTTCATCGTCCTCTAGTTCTCTTGCAGATTGTTCAACTCATCCTATTCATTGTTGACTCTAGATACACCAAGCATATGACGGGAAACCACAAGCTGCTGTGTAATTTCCTCGAGAAATATCTAGGTACGGTTTGGTTTAGAAATGATCAATTTGCACCAATTCTCGGTTATAGGGATTTGGTCCAAGGAAATATAACAATTAAGAGCGTTTATTACATCGAAGCCCTCAATCATAATCTTTTCTCGATTGGTCAATTTTGTGATGCGGATTTGGAGGTTGCTTTTAGAAAATCTACTTGCTTTGTTAGAGATCTTCAGGGAAACAATTTACTTACTGGTAACCGTGGATCTGATCTCTATACAATTTCTCTTCAAGAAACTTCTTCACCAAATCTAATCTGTTTCTTAGCAAAGGCTTCACCAACTCAAGCATAGTTATGGCATCGCAGACTTTCTCATCTTAACTTCAACACCATAAACTTGCTTTCCAAGAAGGATATTATGAATGGCTTACCAAAGTTGAAATATGTCAAGGATCAACTGTGTTCATCTTGTGAACTGGGTAAAGCAAAGAGAAATACATTCAAGACAAAGACTATTCCAAGTTCAAAAGCACGGTTAAATTTCCTTCATATGGACTTATGTGGTCTGATGCGGGTTGAAAGCATCAATGGCAAAAAATACATTCTGGTGATTGTCGATGACTATTCAAGATACACATGGACTCACTTTTTGAGATCCAAGGATGAAACACCAGAAGTTATCAAAGACTTTCTAAAGATGATTCAATGAAATCTTTAACCCCATGTGATAACTGTTCGAACTGACAGAGACACAGAGTTCTTAAACAAGACACTCCATGCATACTTTAAAGAAGAAGGAATTGAACACCAAACATCCACTCCTCGAACACCTGAATAGAATGGCGTTGTTGAAATAAAAAACCGTACTCTTGTTGAGGCTACTCGAACGATGCTTTCAACTTTAAAACTTCCTTTATTCTTTTGGGATGAAGCTATATCAACCGCATGTTACACTCAAAATAGATCTCTTATCATCCCAAGACATGAGCATACACCATATCACATCATCAATAGCAGAGAACCTTCTCTCAAACACCTTCACATCTTTGGTTGCACTTGTTACATAACCCGAGATGGTGAAAACCTCGACAAGATGAAAAAAAGGGATCTATGCATTTTGGTAGGATATTATACTCAGTCAAAGGGATATAGAGTCTACAACAAGAGAACCATATTGATAGTTGAATCCATTCATATCAACTTTGATGAAAATAAGGATTTGTCAAAGGCGTCAGATTATGACAACTCTGGCCCTGTGCCCCAACTACAAAAGACTTCTGATCATAACCGTTCCGAACTCGAAACTCATGAACACAGCAATGAACCTTCAAGTTCAAAGTTGGTTCTAAATGTTTCTCCTCCAACAGATAATACAGATTCGTCACAACAAGAGTTGGATTTTCTATTCAGTCCTTTGTTTGAAGAATATTTCACTATAGGCAATCAAAGTATGTCAAAATCTTCCTCTCTCTTTGATAATTCTAAACAACAAGACACACAACCAACAGCAGAACTGATTACTCCAACAAGAAATGTCAATGTTGAGGAAAACAACACTAATCAAGCAGCTGATACACAGTTTGTACCATATGAATTTTTCAATCCTTTCTATACACCGGTACAAGACGTTATTGAGTCTTCCTCACGCAATGTTGATAATTCAAATATGCATACATTCTACCAACATCACCAATCTGACTACCGATGTACATAAGATCACCCGTTAGAACAAGTTCGTGGAAATCTATCCAAGCCAGTGCAGACAAGAAGACAACTTGCTACAGATCCTGAAATGTGCATGTTCGCTCTCACTGTGAGTACTACAGAATCAAAAAACATTAAAGAAGCAACGGCTGATCATGCTTGGATAGAGGTAATGCAGGAAGAGCTTCATCAATTCGACAGACTCAAAGTTTAGGAACTTGTTGACAAATCCTTTGGAAAGACAATGATTAAACTAAAGTGGTTGTGGAAGAACAAGAAAGATGAATACATTACTGTATTCTCAATAAGGCATGACTTGTAGCTAAGGGATATACATAGAAAGAGGGTATTGATTTCGAGGAATATTTTTCTCTAGTCGCTCGCTTAGAAGCTGTTCGGATTTTCGTTGCCTACGCTGCACACAAATCCTTTCCAATATATCAGATAGACATTAAAAGGCTTTTCTTAATGGTATATTGAAGGAAGAGGTTTATGTTGCTCAGCCAGTTAGATTCATTGATCCTGATCATCCAGAGAAAGTTTACCGTCTAAGGAAAGCTCTATATGGATTGAAGCAAGCTCCAAGAGCATGGTATGATGAACTCTCAAATTTCCTAATGTCCAAAGGTTTCACTAAAGGTACTATTGACCCTACTCTATTCATGATAAGATACGGGAGGATATTCTACTTGTACAAATTTACGTCGCTGACATCATTTTCGGGTCTACAAACCTAAAATTTTCCAAAAGATTTAAAAAACTCATGCACAGTAGATTTGAGATGTCCTTAATAGGAGAAATGAAAT
>BQNB010048248.1:0-42662 GCA_026074375.1 Tanacetum coccineum | reverse complement strand
AAAAAGGGGTTGCGGCGCAGCTTGTTGCTCGTTTGCCCGCCATCTTATTGTAAACGTTGTTTTGATATAAATCCTATTATATCTACTATATATAAAACAATTGTGACATTCTATTTAAAGAAGGCTTAAAATTATCAAGTATATATCAATGAAATAGTAGATATGAATGAACAAAAACGCTTCAATATTATTAATGATAAATAATACGAGTACTCTGTGTAGTACTAGGGTTTACAACCTTGAAGCTATTACAATGAGATGTTGTGTAGGTATGTGTATGATTATGAGATGAATGAGATGTATGAGATCATAAACTAGATGCCCTAGGATCTCCTTTTATACACCAAGGAGTCCTAATGAGCTTACAATACTTTCCTAAATATTTAGTCAAATATATTAAATACAATGACTAAATATTAAATACTTTCCTAAGTATTTAGTCAAATTCTCAATCAGCATTAATTTCTTCAATCATCATTAACTTCAGTCTTCTGTTTGACTAATCAGCATTAACTTCAGTCAATTAGCATTAACTTCAGTTGAAACAACAAGAAGACTTTCAGCAGCATTAACTTTCTCACCAACAACAGTAATCTTGAACCAGCAGTAGTAACTCTATAACCAGCAGTAGTAAGTTCTTCAATAGTCTTAAATTAGTACAGGCAGTACTAACTTACTCTAGCAGTATTAACTGACTGATTTAGTACTGGCAGTTGTAATCTTGAGCAGTACCAACTGTTTTCTTCTAGCAGTACTAACTGTTAGCTTAGCAGTACTAACTCTAAAGTGTTTAATTCCTAACAAACCCTCAAGTTTACAAATTGACACTTTTAGTCCCCTAACTTGTAAAAATTTTCAATTTAAGCCCAATTAAGTTCTAACAAGTGGCAATAGGTTTTACTAAGCTCCAATAAGCCATATAAGCTGTGGCAGCTTATAAATAAGCTTGGATGAGCTTATTTTAGCATATTAGGCTTATTGGGTCCGTTAAGGTCCATTAAGCATATTAAAGGTCCAATAAGGATTCTAAAAGTACATAAGCTCTCATCAAGCTCATTTAAGCTTATTGAAACTATTAATGTTGAAAAATAAGCTCGGGTAAACTTATTTGAGCTTATTGGGCTCGTTAGCCCAATAACTTTAACCCAAAAGGTTTTAAAGGTCCATTAAGGTTTTTATGACATGATCCAACTTATTTTTCTAGTCTCATTAAGCACTTATGGGTCTGTTTAAGCTGTTCTTAGCTTATGGCTTATTCTATAAGCTAATAAACTCTCGGTAATGGTTTTTTAGGCCCATTATGAACCCGTTAAGGGTTTTACATGTTAGGCTTTCTCAAATTAAGGTCCATTAGCACTTTAATAAGCCTATCATTCTGTATAAGCACTCAATAAACTGTATAAGCTCACAAATAAGCTGCTCAAGCTTATTCGTGGTTTATAGGCTCACCATTAGTTACGGTAATGGGCTGCCAAGCCCATTAAGGGTTCGGTTAGGTTCCTATTGTATAATTAAGGTACATGTAATTTCGATAAGTACATTAGGCTTCTTATTAAGCTCAAGGAGCTTATTAATAAGTTGTGGATGCCATAGCAGTGGTCTGTTGGGCCTGTTTGGCCCAATAGTGGGCTGTTAGGTTTAATGAGTCCACTAGTGGCCCGTTAAGCCTATTAGTAATATTAAGGGCTTGTTACGATTACTAGTAATCAAAGTAAGCTCGTTTAGCACGCATAACGGTCGTGTTTATCACATGCAAACGTCCAAATAGTTAGTATACTCTTTCCTAAGTCAAATCATCAAGTTTTCGTGTATTTTGTACATACAAGTTAGTGTTCATATAGGTTTCCATTTTTGTAATTTAATGAAAACGTTTAAGCCTTGGTTCATTAGTAAATCATGTTTTACATCTCTTAGCACCCCACAAGTGATAATATACATTTAGAATGTATGGTATTTGCTAAAATACACATCTTTTATTCCCCGTAAAACACTATTAATTGGACTAAAAAAACTAAAATATGCTTAATTATGTTGCAAATATTTTTGTCTAGTATTTTTTATGACTTGCAGGTAAAAGGATTGAAAACGGTGCAAAAACAGGAATTATCAGGCTCAAATTGATCAAGTTTAATTATTTCTCAATGACAAGATGAAGTCGTGAAAAGTCCCCGAACATACCAGTAGAAAGAGCACGAATAATCGAATCCAATGGTGCCCTCGGATCTTATTGGGCCAGCCTGATACCCACTTAATGGGCCGGACCAGCCCAAGCCCAATTTAAGCCCAACATCAAGCTCAAAATAGAAGTAAATAATGAAGTGATGACGTCATCATGACATCATCGTCATGTGATTTGAAATTAAATCAAAACCTCTCATGTGCCATTCCACTATCTCTTGGATAGGCTAATCATAAATGGACACGTGGCATGGTTATTTCATTTTCATTTCAAGATATGGGGAAAGAAAAACACAAAGAAGAAAGAAAAGAATGAAATTGCAACTAGTTATGCAAATTGTGGCTAGTGGATGGAACTCACGTGACACCAAATTAATTCAAAACAAACATGTGAGGGCGCACTAGCATATCTGGGAATGAATCAAATTTTGACACGTGGTGGATTTTTATTTCTAGCTCCTCAATTTACTTCAAATTAAGAGCAAAAAGATCAAACGGACCAGAATTAAGTACGTACAAATGAAGCAATATGGGAGGACACGTGGAGCTCATACACCGGTCGATCAAGCCTGCATAATTTGTGATCCGAGGGAACCCATTTCAAGGTCAATGATTGGTGGATTTAATACGGATACAATTTACAACTTCACCCCCTCACATCCTATAAAACCATGGACGCTCCCCTCATTTTTTGTTGGTTAGATTTTAGTTTAGAAAAAAGTTAGTTTTTAGGAGTAGATAGTGTAGGATAGCTTATTTTAATGCTTATTTCCATTTTTTTACAGCTTATTTGTAATTTTTTTAGAATATTGTAATTTCTGACTTATTGTAATAGCTTATTTGGTTAATGAAAAGAGATGATTGAAGATTTTGGTTCTATAACTTGAGCTTCTTATTTGATTTGCTTATTTCTTTTTTTCTTATCAAATAAGCTGTTTCAACAGCTTATTTTCTGAGCTTATTCTTGTATCGAACAAGTCTTCTATTGGCTTATTTCGAGTTTGGATTAGCCTATAATACCAAATAAGCTTTGGCTTGTTAAGATTTGTTTTGTTTTTTTTATTTTTTTATTTATTTTTCATCTAGCTTATTTGTTGCGTTTAAGCTTTTTAGTCTTATTGAATCTGTTCGAATGTGCTTATTAAGTTGTTGTTTGTGTTTAAGGTTTAGATCTCATATTGATTTAGTGCTTAATTATTATCATTTAATTAGTTGGCTTGTAGCTTAATTAGTTTGAAAATTACTTATTTCACATAACTGGTACTAAAATTTCACGTGTATTGGGCATAAAATTAATTTTGGGCTGCGTTTTGTTTATGAAGAATTAAATGTTGGACCTCAATTTGGATTTTTGGCTTGCAGATTGGTTTTAGCTTATTTTTGGTAATTACAAAATCATGTTTAACTGGTGCTCTAAATCTCATTAGCTTGGGCAACGTTTGGTTGATTTTTTGTTGGGCTTAATTTTCATTTTGTAGAATTCACCAAGGATAGCATTTGATTTGTTGGGTCTCGTTGGATTAGTATGGGCCACGATTTGATTTCTGCTTCTGATTGAGCCTAGTGGTTATGTTAAATTGTAATTACAATTTAAAAGTTTGATATTAACTGTTAATAGTATGTGTTGTGTTGCTCTTGGTACCGGTTAACTCATGAGGCGCGGAGCTTAAGTGTTTATTTAGCTAGACCGAATTTGATTATTTGTTTTAGCTAAATAAATCGGATGGTTTACGTTTAATTGCGGGGCTCCAATTCGGCTCCATTTTCTAATCCTTTTTCACTACTTAGAGTAGATTTATTTTTATCGTATTTTTGCTTATTTGATTTTTGCCATGCTTAGTGTAGATTTATTTTTGTCGTTAAATGCTATGTTTGTTAAATTGAATTTCGTTATGAGTAGTGAGTAGTTTACTTGTGTTTGCTAAGTGATTAGTGATTTGGAATTTAAGTGCGGGTTTAAAAAGGTTCTAAAAAATTAATAGTCATTAGTATTTTCCAATTTACATTCCGTCATTTACTTTTAATGCAATTTTAATACTTGTCATTTATTTTTAAAAAGCATTTTACTTTACTTGTCATTTAATTTCTTGAAACTTGTTTTCTAAGGATTTTAATTCGTTAAACCTAAGCCCGCACTTGATAAACATTTCACGTCACTTAGCAAGCATATTAGTCATTTATATTTCTTAGATCATTTTTAGTATAATCTTGTAGTTTTAAATCTTAGAATTAATATTAGTTTAATTTTTAGCATAAAAATAGTTTAAAACCAAAACAAAAAAAAACTAAAATGACAATCAAGCTTGATTCCCAACATTCCATTAAATTTCCATTCACCTCTCGCCGAGGAAACGACCCCGAAGGTTTTTGAAATTGCTTTGGTTAAAAGCGATTTTCTAGAACCCGACGGAAATACTATACTATATTATTATTGATATCCTCCTTACATATTATATATAGTGTGTTCGGACGTGACCATTAGCCTCTTCCTTTCTCGTGTTTCGTGTTTTGTGTTTTATGTCTAGGATTGCCCATATTTTGAAGACTCTCGTGCTCGTGGTTTTATCCATCATCTACTCGATCTTTAATCCTTCACATGCTTATATATGGGAATCCAATATCCTAGATCTTATTGATTAACGTTTATCTATTTGCATAATTAATAAACGGCTTTAGATTTGCGTAGAGACCCCTTAATATTTGGATTATGTCTTGAAATTAGTTTGGGGGTGACATTCTCACATTGAGGACAATGTGTAGTTCTAGTATGGGAGGGTATCCTTCGATTTGATCTTACTTGCATTTGCCTTGTCTTCACGTAACCCTGTTTTCCCACCAAAAATAGCAAAAATATACCAAAATTAAAAAAATTTCAAAAACAGAATAAGTGTTTTGACACGATGTTTTGTCTTTTTATGGAATAAATTTTGACTTGATCGAGCATGTTGCGCTCTAGCTTGCCCCTTAACTTATATGAATTTAAGCTTTTGCTAGTCTTTTATACAAGAAGCTTTAAAACGCAAAATCTAGCTTGTAAAAGCCAAGAGTTTGCAAGTTTTCATGATAGACTTTAAATAAGCAAAGCTTGTTTTATTAGACTAAGCATTCGCGGATCTTTTTATTAAAGATTTTAAATTTGCGAAGAACGAAAGATGATAAAGTTTTATATAAGTTAGATGCTAAACATAGAGTAGTTGGATCTCTTTAAGGCTCATAGAGGTTAATTGTGACTTTTTGCTCCCATCAGGTTAATAAACATTATATAATTGTTGAGTAAATAATGTTACTTAGGTTTTTGAGATTCTTAGTTTAAATCCCTTAGTTGAGATTCCTTCTGGTGAAATTAAGGTACACATCGAGGTTTTATCAGTGTTGTGGTACGCTCTCGGGTCTTGTCGGTTAGGACGCCCGATGTCTCGGTTGCTACAAGACCATAGGACTTGAAATTTGGCTAATAATAATAATAAATGTTATGTAATAAACCAAAGCCAAAATAAGACCACTACCTCTTGCCGGCTCACAACCGATGTGGTAGTCGTTTAAAGGGTGGAGGTAATAATAATCATAAAAACTGTGGGCTGATAAAAGTTTACTGCCTCTTGCCGGCTCACAACAGATGTGACAGTCTTCTAAAGAAGGCACATAGTAATAATTTGAGACTGATAAAAGTTTGCTGCATCTTGCGGCTCACAACCGATGTTGCAGCCTTCTAAAAGGTCGAGGATCGCCGAGGTCAAAATAAGACTCCTGAACCATGGTCGGCTCGCATACCGATGTGGCAGTTGTTTAAAGGACTGACGTTTAATAATGTTGCAACAATAATAATAATAATAATAAAGCCAAATTTTGACTCCGGGGTTATCTAAAAAGGATAACCCCTAAATCGTGCGAAATTAGAACCTTAATGTGGACCTTATTCTCACCATATCGTCTCTTTAGGAAAGAATTTCAAACTAATAGTGGTCTAATCCAGGTTTACTTTATACGAATAAGACATTAATTTATTTGTCACAAATAATAATAATAAAATCTTTAGAGGATCTAGGAATAAGGGAGCGGACAGTAGCTATGCATTCACAAGTTAAGCATTTATGAGTAGTGTTTAGCATTTTACTTGTATATAACCAATGATTTATTTTTAAGCTTGGTTTGGGCGTGGGTGAAAAATCAAGGACGATGACTTAATATATTTAGATCCTATTATTCATATATTTATTATCAAAAACAATAATCCTTCATCTTATCATATACATACATTCAGAATATTAAATATTATTTTTTGTCTCTCTTATATTTTTCAAATATCAACTTTATCTATCGTTTTAACAATATCCATTTATCATTATCATCCTTTTAAAAAAGTGGTCTCTTGTTCCGTAAAGTTATATATGTATGAAAATAATAATAAATGGCATAAAAATGGTAAAACGGTGGCTTTTAAACTAATGATTTCCTTAATCCATTAGATGAACACATTAGCTACTTTTTTCGAAGTAATTAACAAGGGGTTAAAATTTTTGGTTTTTTAAGTTTGTATTTATGACATTGCGTGAGGACACGGCATTAGCTTAGTCTAGGGGATTTTGGTATGTGCTTAAATACACATACCTTTTACCTAATAAAACAAGCTAAAAAGACCAATAATGACCAATAAATACAGAAAAATGCATTGTATTCGTTTGTATTGTGAATTGTGTCTTGCAGGTAACGAATATTGCACAAAAGGACAAAAATAGTAAAGCAAAAATGGACAAAACTAAGCACGGGAATGGAATGAGCGCGAAAAATAGAAGCCGAAGGCGTACCCATTTTAATGGGCCAGGTCAGCCCATTAAGAGTTATAATTATAAACCCTTTAACTTAAACCCATTTAATAAACTTAGTCCAAATCACTTAATCCAGTACACCATTCCTGGCCCAATACACCATTCCTGGCCCAAGTTCATTACATGAGTCTAAGTCAAGATATAAACACATGGAAACTCAAGAGTACAATGTTACTGTATATATCTTTTTCATTCACCTCTTCCCTCCCATTTCACTTTCACCACAACACGCTTGGGGTAAATATGATTCATCCAATCCACACTCGTTCTCCATTGCTTCTAGAAGCTCACTGACATCTCTGACATCCAACTTAGCCACGTTGGCGATCCCAAGAGATACCATTTTGATGGGACGTGTACCAAGATCAAGGGCCAAGATGAAAGGATTTGAGGCGGTTTGATTTGGATGGACGAGATTAAAGGATTGGACGCTCCTCACATCTAGAATTATCTATCGTTCACTATAAATAGAAGGCCAATTACACAGTGATGATCATCTAGGAGTAGGATTAGTGATAGGAGTATTGTAGTTTAATTTTAACTTATTTTCTAGCTTATTTGTCTTCAAATGTTAGTGTAATTTTCTTTTAAAGCAATGTAATCTTTCAAGTTTTAATAATATTCAAGTTTTCTTAAATCCTGTTTTTATAAAGTCTGTTTTTGCTTATATGTCAATTAGCTTAATCAATGAAATCAGAAGTTACATAAGCTCTTTTACTAGCACTTAATCAGTTTTAATAAAGCTTAGTTAATTCAGCTTCATAGAAAGTACTTAAATACCTATGCTTAATGGATTGCTTAATTAGTATGATTAGCAAAACAAATAATGGGCTTATGGCTTTCTCTAACCAGCTTATCTCTGATAAGCCTGGAGTCTTAGGTGATTAGCTCATAGAGCTTTTTCAAATCCTGTTCTAAGCAAAGATTAAGGTACAGCTCTTGCCTTTCTTTTCTTAAGCATAAATGTTGTTTGCTTAATTCTTCTGCTTATCTGCTTATTTATTGTTGCTATCTGTGCTATTCGCTTATTTTGGCTTAATAATTTTAGTTTATGGCTTTAGATTAGTTTAGCTAAGTTTTCATATACACTGTCCTTATTAGTTTATTTTAGTTAATTAGCATTAACTTTAATATTGTTTAGTTGCTTAATCACTAGGGAAAATGCTTAATTGTCCTTTATGTTCATAGTTCTAAATCTGTTTTGGAAATTCATGAGTTTCTAAGATCTCTTATAGCTTTTAAATGGGAAACCAAAATTTAAAGGGGTGTTTGGCATAAGCAGCACTAACTCATGTTAGTGCTGCCAAGTTTCTTTTGTCCCTTAAAACAATTTCAACCAGCTTAAAATTTATCTACAAGTTTAGTTTGAAATCAGTTTTTTTAATGTCCTAAAATTTCAAGTTTTTGGTTTATTATATTCATAGTTTTGAAAATGTGATAAACTAGTTTAATATTCTGATGTTTATATGGTATTTGATAAGTGCATTTAGGTGTTGTTTAGCATGAATTGTTTTGGAGTCTAATAATGACCTTAGATTAGAGTTAGATAGAGTAAGCATTGCCATTTTATTTTTAAGTCATTATTCCAAGTTTTTCAAAGAAGTATTTTTAATGTTTTTAAAAAGTCTCATTTTCAACAGCCAAATTAGATTAGATTAAGTTTGTTTTATGATCTGATTTTGATAGTTCAAAGCTCATTAGATAGTAATCTTCATTTGTTTTTAGTTTTTGAGTTTTCAATTTAGCTTTTACTAGCTTAATATTAGGGCTGCAATTGGGTATTTTCAAACTTCAAAAAAATAAAAAAAAACATGAAATCTGCTTATTTGCTGTTCTTGCTTTTCAGTTTGTTGCTATTGCTTATTTCTGATTTAGAATAGCTTATTAAGTAGCATTTATGGTCTAGATAGTTTTTTTTTGAGTTTAGTGGTAGCTTATTTAAGGTTTTAGAGCTTAAACAGTTTAGAATAATAAGCCTATAAGCTTTTATGCAAATCTGAGTTTTAGTTGCTTATTTTAAGTCATTAGGTCTAGGGCTTAAACTGTTTCCATCCTATTTGTTTTCTAAAGTGCTAATTGAATCTTAGAAGTAAGTTATGAATCTGTCTTTTCATTTCAAAAAGCCAAAAACAATAATCAGATTATGCTGATCTTAATCGGCTCATGCGGACTTTTTTTACCACCCCTTTTATAGCTCATTTCCTTAAATGCTTTGCTTAATTCTTGCTTTTTTTGTAATTAGGTTATAGGGCCTTGTCTGTCTTAGCTTATCAGCTTAGGTCTAGTGCTTATTTGTCTGTTAATCTAGTTTTAAGAGTAGTGGTTTAGTCCTATAATCAGTTTAAATGCCCTCTGTCATTAAGTATTTTAATAGTTTTCTAGCTTATTTTGTTGCTTATCTTTATTCCTTGTTGCTTATTAAGAATAGCTTGATATCTGTTCTAGCTTATTTGAAATTTCTTTCAGCTTATTTAAATTAAAAAACCCAAAACAGCTTTAGCTTGAGCTTGGCAGTTTTAAGTTAAGACTGTTATCTTAGATAAGCTTTTTCTAGCTTATTTTTTAGTTTTGTCAAAATGTCCTTTTATTAAAGTTGTTTATTTTTGCTTATTTTAGTTTTTTCAAAAATAAAAATGCTGGGAGTATAGGGAAGTCCCAGGCTCGAACCTGGGACCTCTACCTTAACTCCCAACACTTTTAACACACACACCACAACCAACTGCGCCCTTAGGTCTTTTCTGTTAGACCCTTGGGCCGGTTTAATTTTATACTCTTTTTGGCATTTTTGATTATTTGCTTATTTACTTTTTAACTGCTTTTCCAGTTTAGGCTATTTTCTAGTTTTATTTTTCTTGCATTAGTAATAGATTAAAGTACATTCTGTAATTTTTTCTGGATTTTTATAAATTAGTTTACTATTTTTAATGATTTATTTAGATTAAATCCATTTTTAAATCATATTAAATAAAATAAAAAATATATAATTCTTTTTCTAAAATTATTTTTAGTCATTTAGGATTTTTAGAAGTTAAATTTGAGTTTGTAGGGTTAATATTTGATTTCTTGCTTAAATGTCGCGTTTTTAAATTCCTGTTAACGTTTTTCATTAGTTGCCTTATTGTTTACTTGCTTTTTCTTGCTTCCCTTTGCGTTATTAGAATTTGAAACCAAATCTAAATCTTTAATGATATTCAAGCTCGATTCCTGACATAACCGTGAATTTCCATTCACCTCTCACCAAGGAGAACGATACCCGTGTTGATTACATATTATTCTTTCCTAAGAGTAATTTGTAAGATACTTTGCTTACGTATATTATATGTATTATTATTATATACATTATATATATTTGAGGGTTATTTGTTTGATACGTGTTATAAAAACGAATATCACAAACCTCAAAAAAGTGTTAAAGATATCCGGAAGGTCAAGATAGAACAAGCAGGCAAACAACTAGAGTCTTAGTACTCTATCAAATCATCTGCTAAGGCTTATCTTAAATAATTTGATCAGAAATGCGCTTTGTTCGAGACCATGATCGCATCCAAGACATTCAACAAGCATCCCAAGCACAAGGCTTTATTTCATGCTCTTATGGAGTCTATACTTGCTGATGAAGATGCCATGGATAAAGGTGTTGCTGACATTCAAAAGAAAAGGAAGCCCGATGATGCTGATAGAGATGAAGACCCTCCCGCTGGACCAGACCAAGGGTTGAAGAGAAGGAATACAAGCAAAGATATTGAACAATCAAATAAGGCCAAGTCAACTGGAACCTCCAAAGGCACCACGAAATCGCAGCCAAAATCTACTGGCAAGTCTGCACAAGCAGAGGAGACAGTTATAGATTCCATTCTGATAAAATCTTTCTAGCCTGTTAAGGGTGGTAGCTAATCTAGATAGATCCAAACTAACTACAAGAGAAACAATGACTATGAACAATATGAGTTATGCAGAAACTAACTTATATTGCTAAGAAGAACAATGAATAAAACAGAACTTTTGATTACTATTAATCTGCTAGGTTACAGATTACTAACTATGAATATTTGTGAAAACTCTTATATCTAACTAGTGCCGTAGGGTTCCTTTTATACATCAAGGAAACCCTAATGGGCTTACAAAACGCACGCGTTAAGTGATCATGCATATCTATTCCTAATATATCTCATGCATATCACTTAAGCAGTACTATCTATATATGCTAACAGTACTAACTTACTACTAACAGTACTAACTCTACTACCATTACTAACAGATGTACTATCAGTACTAACTAACTAACACTAACAGTACTAACTCAAGAAAACATAATTCCTAACTATCCTCCCCTAAACATGATGTTTACTTGTTAACCTTCATGTTTCTTCAGTTTGAGCTTCTTGAACACCTAGAGGATGTATCCAAACACACTGCTACTCTTTAATCTTCTCTTTGATGAACTTGAGCTCTTTTGTTACTTTGTAATCTTGAAATTCTTTAGCTTCTAGTCTTTGTCATCATCACAGCATCTCAGCAACTCAGCAACACCAACTAAGTTGGCCTTGCAGTTTTTGGCAAACTGTCAGCCATAAACGGATTTGATATTTCTTTACCAGTAGCCGTTTGCTCTGGAATAGCCAATGCTTCATTGCAACAACATGGTGCATTGATAACCATATAGTTTTAAGTAAACTATCAACTATCAACGGATTTGAGAAGTCTTTACCAAGAGCCGTTTGCTTTGGACTAGCCAACTCTTTACTGTGAAGCATGGTGAGTTGAGAACCATATAGTTTTTGGCAAACTATCAGCCATTAACGGATTTGAGAAGTCTTTACCAGAAGCCGTTTGCTCTGGACTAGCCAGTTCTTGATGTCTGTTAGACATGGTGAACTGATGACCATTTGTTGTGTGGTGATGAAACCAACACTTAAAGATCCTTCTCTCCTCCATCATGGCTTCCAGCTTCATCAATCTGCTTTTGAATGAATCTAAGCAGATCATAAGCACTATCACTTGCAGACTCAGCTATCAACTTCAAAGACATCATCCTCTCAAGTGTTTCTTTTGTGAGTGGATATTTCCTCTCTGCAAGCATATGAATCTCAGTACCATCTTCCAGTGTCAAAGTATGAACCCCACAATTCTCATAGAAATTCCAGCTCTTAAGATTCCATCTTTCTTGATTCTGCCAGAGTTCATCTTCTGCATTTGCATCAAACATTGTCCTTAAATCTCCCCAAAGAACTAGATCAACACCTTCTGGAGTAATTGTTTCAAACCTCTGCATCACCAGGTTATATAACTCTACAAGATCTAGCCTATCAAACCTTGTCACCATTTCAGAAAAGGTTTTAATCCATCTAGAGCTTCCATTAGATCTAAAGATCCTATAGTAGATGCACTCTGCTCCATGTCTGTTAAGATGATAGAATTATGATTCCCAGTTAATGATTGGAAATCTCTTCTCCAGGACTTCATAATCTATTATTCCTTCTTTATCTGGGACTAGCTTTAGAAAAGTCCTTAGATGCTCTTCTTCTTCAAGATCAGAGTCTGTCTTTTGCATTCTAGACTTCTTTGTTGCTTTCATCTTAAGTATTTTGCCTGGTCTTTTTCTGGGTATCTCTATATTTCTTCTTGCTTTAACTTTCATCTTTAGTACTGTCAGGTTATTCAAGAACCTTTTCCTCATGTATACCAGCTACCTTTACTACCTCCAAAAGCAACAGGACCACCATTATAGTCTTGATATTCAACAAGGTAGGCTTATTCCCAGTATGATGCTGAACATCCACTATCAACAATTCCTTTGTTTTTAAAGCTTTGTATGGATCATCCTGCACATTAAATATGAGAAATTAGTTTCTCTTAGGGACCCAAGCCATTGCTGACTTGGGTCTGCCTAGTGGATCTTTAAAATTAATTTTTTACTAAAATTTTGTCATATTGTTTTGGAGCTTTGTTCCGGTATGTCTTTTGGGTATTCAATTACAACCTGTGAGGCCTAATAGTAGTTTCCCTATTTTTCCCCAACAGACTAATTGTTTTGTCCCAATAGTATTTACTTTATGATTTGTTTTTTTTTTTTTTTAAAATTTTTTTTGGCCCCAAGACCCCTATCATTTGTTCTATTAAATGGCCTTCTAATAGGTGAATGAGACTTATAAAAATTATTTCTTGGTCTGATTTCATTCACAATGGGTCTGGCAGTATTAACTTTCCTAGTAGTACTAGTTGTTGCTGCTTAACCAGAAAGATTTTGTCTAGCAGTATCACTGGAATAATGCCAGTTTTAGTTAGTACTGCTTTTGGAACAAACTTGTTTTGGTGATTCAATCTTTGCACATTGTTCCACACTGGTCTATTCTCCCCTTGACTAGTACCCTTACCCTTTTGTTTGTTCAATTCAACCTGTTTAAGCCATTCTTTTCTCATGGAAGTCACAATCTCTAATAAGCTAAACACACACTTTATTGCTTATTGATCCTAAATTTAAGACCTAACATATATGATCGGTGTGACCATTATAACAATTACAGGTTTAAAACATGTGTTAATCCTAGTGCCTCTTATCTAGCAAATCCTAATACTTACTACGCGATCTCCGGATGCATCATAAAAACAAGTTCTAGAATTTAATATACTACCGGTACACTCATATGATTCTTTGAACCGATCTCAATGTTCCATAAAAGGTAACAAAGATCATATGTACACATCCGTAACGACGGAATAGACACATATGTCTGCATTCGAACCTTAACTCAAAATTGCTAAAGGTAGAATCATCTTGGGTATCAATAATGGATACCCGAATTCCTATAGATCTAAATGCGAACCTTACATTTTTGAGGTGTAATTTTGAGGGTTTTTGTGCTAGTCATACACATTCCTATCCATGAGACGCTATTAATACTCGGTTTTCGTCGGCATGTGTCATAAAAATTTTTAAATTTTGGTCAAAATTACCTTTTTATGCTATGTTTCGATATATTTCTCATCATTTTAAAGAACAAAGCAAATGGCAAATAAAGGAATAGTTTATAAGGCTTATTTCCCTCCCCCCACACACTTAAGTTGAACATTGTCCCTAATGTTCTATAGAAGTACCCGTAAGAACGAATAAAGGGAAAAGAAAACAAGGAAAAGAAACTAGTACTCCCCTGGTTTGCTCAATAATGGAGATGAAACATGCGATAACTGGTTAAATCATCCTCCAAGAGTCGTCTAATGAAACTTCCTAAGAACTTCCAAGCTTCTTTTAGTCAAATATAACATGTAATCAAAGACAGCGACAACTACACCAAGCATAAAATCGGTGGGATATATATAAATATAACTAGAATTTAGGGTTTTGACTCTATGAAAGCAGTAAAGATAGGATGAGAGTAATGATATAATTATAGGTTTATGCAAGTTTACAAAAGAATTACAAATTTTAAATATTGCACATTTTATTTTTCAGAAATACTAAAAAAATTTCGAATTTTCACATGCCTGGAGACGCGACGCCGTCGGGTGTTAATCCCAACGCCGTCTCCCGCGTCTGTGAAAAAATCTTCTTCGTTTTTTATGAGAAATTTCCTGCACGTGGTTTTATTAGTCAAATCTGAAGAAAGCACTGCATAAAAACCTAGAATTAATCATTATAATCACATGACTCGAAACTGACGCGAATTAATCTAAACAATTTATTTTAAATGTATGAATTTGGTTCTAAAAACCGGATATTTCCCCTAAACTTATTTTGTTGCAAAATACATTTGATTGCAAATAAGACGAAGTTATAAACAAACAAAGCATGATTACAAAATAATTCAAACATAATAAAACAAACCATAAAGAATTAAAACACAAGACACTCCTAATATGCGGAGAAATAAATATTGGGTTGCCTCCCAAAAAGCGCTTTTCTTTATTTACGAGTTTTGTAGCTAGACTCGAAGTTACACGTCCTTACGTGACTTCTCCTTTGTTCTTCCTTCTGGCTTTTGCGGCCATCAAACTTCGAATGCCTCTGCACACATACTCGTCATGCCTGTATTCGGGCCCTATATCTAAGATGTCTGAGTAGTGGGTTTTTTCACAGTTATCGTCATCACTCTCTATGACGAAAGGAGGAATGCTATCGGTGCCTCTATCTGTAAAATCCACATGTTTGAACATGTCCATTTGTAGGGCATTTTGAATATGATCCTTTCCTTATCTCTTTCAAAAACGACTGTTCCCTCCTCTTTATTATAAACTAGCTCGGTTGCTTCCATAAACGGCTTTCCGAACACCACTGATCCAAGGTAATGATCAATGACACTAGTCGTATCTGCGAGCACCATGATGTCACATTCGTAAGTGAAGTTCCCAACGAAAACTCTTAGTCCCTTAACTCTCCCTACGAAGTTGCAGTTTTTCTTAGGGTTTGAAGGTTTCCTTCTTGGTTCTAACCTATTATTCATGATCCAGTTATGATGAAGCCTAGACATTATGTTGATTGGTGATTCTAAATCTAAATAGGCTTTCTCTTTATTAAATTGACCAATCATGCATGAGAACTTCACATTATTCACGTTCCCGGTTCTTATCTTGGCCTTCACCCATGGGGGCCGAGGATTTTTTCAAAAGCCACTCATGATACCTTAACTCTTTCATAGTGGGAAAAGTGTCGAAGTGTTTTGGGTCATCGTCCTCTTCTTCTTCAGTTCCTCCTTCAGTTTCCTCCTCGACTTCCATTTCTCTTTCAACTTCTTCATCAGTTTCATTTTTATTTTCGCGGTTCGTGTACTCAGTTTTGCTGGGCTCAACACTACCTTCTTCCTCAGCTTCATCCTCCTTGTTTAGAATGACAATTGAATTAACGAAGTGAACATGTTTTGGAGACGAGGGATTTTTGTTTTGTTCAGTTACGGATGCTTTAGATAGATACTTTGGGGAGAGTAAGATAGGCTTTTGATTCCCTTGCTTTGAAGCTCTTCTTTAGTATGGTAGTCGGTAGACGTAAAATTTCATTTGAGCTGTGGGGCCTCCTGCAGTGTCACAAAGGGGAGCGTCATCAAGCTTTTCAGAAACGGCCTTTCATAAAAGATTAATTTTACTAATCATGTCGTCTTGCTGTTGTTCAAGTTGAGTCCTTAGGCCGGATAGTCTTTTCTCTTGATGAGCGTCAAAATCAATTAGTGCCTTCTCAAGCTTTGTTTGGTAATTAGATAAGTAGGTAGAGAATGAGCCGTTTCGTGGGCTGGTAAATGTCTGGGCGTGTGCCCAGTTGTTAACCTTAAGATTTCACTCACAAAAGACGATCCGAAGGTCGGGGAGGATAGAAATGAAAGTAAGCCATTTTATTAGAGAGAGAAAGGAAAGAGTGTGTGTGATTTCTAGAGAGTGTAACAAATCACACCTTGGAGACATATTGTTGTTGTCACCCCTCCATGGAAAGTTGGAGGGGATTATATATGACCCAATCTGAGGGACAGATCTACTTACTACACTTGACGTTTCTAGTCCCTGCGTGTCCGGCTAATGTAAACTAATGTAATTCCGTATTAGCCGACATATTTTAAGGCTAACAATCTTCCCCCAATATGTGGGCATACGGAATTACTTATAATGTTCCTAACAGGTACAAATACAACATAATAAAATGACATCTAAGGCGCTTCTAATGCTGAAGATGACGTCTTTGTCTTCTAGTCTTGATACTTGTACTCCAGCTTGGATCTTCTGTGGCTTGACTTGTTCTGGAACCAGTGTAGTATGCATGAGTTGGGTTAACTTCCCCCTAATTCACGCAGCATGTCTTGAAAAGATTTCTTCATAGACTTCTTTTTTGGTGAAGTTTCTGAATCAGCTTCCCCCCAAACCAACATCCGTATCTTGAGCAGATTCTGAAACGTTGATGTAGTTCGAACGATCTTCTAGCATAGACATTTAAAGTGCACAGTGGAATTTTGTAGAAGAAACAGTCAACCATACCATCTAACACTGCTTTTATATTGTATGATGACGTTTTTGGTCTTGGTGAATATTTGTTTGAGGGAACATGCAAGAGATCAGTAACAATTCTTCTCACGCTTGTAGAATACTTCACAAACCATACTAAGTAAAGTAGTCTACACTACTTCCCCCTGGAAGTTGACATGGTAACATCAAAGTCAACTAAGTCCCGGATGTACACATTTTCCCCCATGATGGTTGCGAACTCTCGGAAGCATCATTGACGTGTACGACCATATACACGAGAAATTCTTGTCATAAGCAAGAATCTTGAAAAGTTATGAAAGACATTGAAGAACTTTGAAAGATTTTGCTGAGACTGTGAAGTATCATTGACGTTCAGTAGCTTCAAATATCCCGTGAGAGTTGCTGATCACATCTCAACCTTATACTCTTTGGCTAACTTACCAACCTCGTATTCTGTCGGCTATTGCTGTGACCACATGGTGAAGTTTACCTAATATACCAAACTTGAAAATGAAGTAAAATCCCCCAAATTTGTTACTTAAGCTTCCACTGTTGTTGATTGAAGAACGGTGCAAAAGAAAGCCTCTAAGTACCCTATACCCAACATCAAAAGTATATGAAAAGTACAACACCTCTTGTAATTATCCACATCGGCTTCTGCGAGTGACACTGAGTACTACAACGTAACTCCTTTAAGTGATAGTAACCAGGTCTTCAACCAACCACCCCGACTACTGGAAACTAGATAATTCAAGTCTCAATTATAACCGTTGTACGTTCAAGCAAGTCATCAATCGATAGATTGGGTTTAAAGAAAAGGGGTAACAAATAGAAGGAAGTCTCGATGATGAAATAAGTAGACGCCTTCTTGAAACTCAACTTCAATATCAAATAAGGGATACCAAATCAACTTCGTGATCACTTGACATCGTAGTCCGAATCTTTAGCCGTTTGTCATTTTAGTGAATCTTATTCGGATCGTTTTAGTGTTATGTATCGTGTTTGTTGTGTTGTTGTTCAAGAATGTCGTTAAACTATGACAAATGTTGTTTGAAAATTGTCGTTAACGAATGAACATTGTCTAGTTAAACTTGTCGTGATAGAGTTTTGTACCCGGCTTAATCTACTAACATACACCCAAAATATATAAAGCCATATAACATTTTCGGTCTTATATAATACTCAACCCAACATGTTATAATCAGCCAACTCAAAATTACCAAGGCACGGCCCAAGAATGATAGATAAGATCCGGTCAACCTCAAAATTGCTAGTACCTAGCCCATCCATATGTTATACCCGGTCCACCATACTAGATAAAAACCACAATCCTATTTTATTAGGGTAATAACCCTAATCTCTATCACATACCGGCTCTATCTTTTCTTATCTCCTCCATTACGCAGCAACCAGATATATCAAATCAGAATATACTATATACTATCATTTACATCATCATAACATCTATTCAAAGCTGATCACAAACTGAGGTAAATTAACTCAGTAGATGGTTCAACATCAGAACATATATCGAACACACAAGACGAAACTTTAAGCAGGCTCTATATCTCTCAAGTAGTGATCGAGCTTCATGGTCTTATGATTAAGATATCGGTAGGGGTTTTGTTTATTTACTTTGTGTGTCTACAAAGGAACAAAGTTAGAGTATACAGATTTGTTATAACTTCAACTTTAATCTCAGATTATAAAAAGAGAACTTTGTTGCTCATAGATAATGTTCGGGGTTTTGGATTATAATCATAAAATGTTCATTTGACTTGCAATACCAAATTGGATCTATTCATATTTTTTTTTGAGTTGGATTTGGGGGGGATGATAATTGTTGTTTGATGACATTTGTAGTTGGGATTGTGACGATGAGTTATAAGGATTAAGTAATTGTTAGGATTTGGTTGATTATTGTGACGGAGGAGATTTAGGTTTTGATGTGTGGGATTTATTGTTATTGAAAATGGGTTCTGGTCTCGCCATCTTTTTTTTTCATTGCAAGATATAGTTGACTTTTTTCTGGTCAACTGTTGATTTGGTATAGCAAAACGCGAATCTCAAATAAATTTGTGCCAGTGTTTCTCTTCTTAAAAAAGGTTTCTTGTAAGTCAAACGCCTACAATGGCGAAACGGCACCATCCAAGTCGCATTGTTTGAACTCGACGTTGACCAGTCAAAACGCAATGTCACTTTTGTACTTCTCCTTAGACCCGGATCTGGGTTTTTTTTTTCTTTCATCAAAACGCAACCAAGAAGCTTATACAAGAAATGAGCTCAAAAATATTCTTGTAAGATTAAAACAACAGATCTGAATGAGTAATGAAAAACAAAAACATGTAACAACATATTCTATCCATTTTCTTGACTTTCACAAGGAAAAAAACACAAAAAATCAAATGTGAACAGTAACGAGACATGAACAGTAAATGAATAGTAGATGAACAATAAACGGACAACAAACACAAGATACGATACACCCCTGCAGCTCTGATGCCGATTGTCGGTAACCCAAAATCACTTCACTTCCATAACTTGTATGAATCAATGATAAGAAAATAAGATGAGATAAAATGAAGAAAAGTAGAGAGAAATAAAGAGAGAAAATGTGAGATGGTTAATTCTTTCAAATGTGTGAAAAACAAATAAGAACCAACACCCTCTCCATCCTTGGAGAGGGGTATTTATAGTTAAAACCAAGAGGCTTTCATGCCTTGGTATTTCTACGGGCCGGGCTCGGGATTACTTGGCTTTCGCCCGATACACGTGACCAATTAGATTACATAAAGAGCACGTTTATCCGTCTAGCCTATTACAACGTATAATTAATTAATGACCAAGACCTAATATAATTAATGAACAAACTTGTTGCTACTGCTCAACCACATCAAGACTCCTATTATCAAACATCAAAGTCTCACAAATCATATGCACCAACATCAAAAGCCTCACTTCCATCCAGATCTCATGCAACTACAAGACACAAAGGCAAAGAGATAGTCAAACCAATCACACCTCCATCTGAGTCAGCTTCTGAAGAAGACAGTGATCCTGAATAAGCTCCAAAGGATAAAGACATGCAGAAAAAATTGGCTCTCATTGCAAAGTACTTTAAGGAAATCTACAAACCTACCAACAACAACCTTAGAACTTCCTCAAACACCAGAAACAAGAATGTGGATACTACTCTAAGGTACAATAATGACAATCAGACTGGACAGTTTGGGAATCAGAGGGCAGTAAATGTTGCTGGGGCTGGAGAAACAGTAGGTGGTCAAGTAGTGCAAGGGATACAGTGTTTTAACTGCAAGGAATTTGGTCATTATGCTAAGGAATGCAGAAAGCTAAAAAGGGTTAAAGACTCCACGTATCATAAGGAAAAGATGTTGTTGTGTAAACAAGCTGTGAAAGGTGTTCAACTTCAAGCAGAGCAATCTGACTAGCTAGCAGACACTGATGAAGAAATTGATGAACAAGAGTTGGAAGCACATTACAGTTACATGGCAAAGATCCAGGAGGTTCCTAATGCAGACTCAGACACTGACGCTGAGCCATTGGAATAGGTACAATACGATACTAACAATAATGTGTTTGCCAATGACATGCAATATTTTAAGCAATCTGAATCCATTACTAACACATGTGCAGTGGAAACGGGTGATAGTAATGTCATTCCTGACTCACCGGATATGTGTGATAATGATATTCAGAATGACCAACATGATGTAGAATGTGATGATGAGCGTGTTGCACTTGCTAATTTAATTGCTAATTTAAAGCTTGATGTCGATGACAATAAAAAGATTCAAAAGCAATTAAAGAAAGCAAATGCAACATTGACTCAAGAGTTAACTGAGTGCAAATCTATTCTTGCGGAAACTAGTAGAACTCTAGGAGAATCTAATAGTATCCGGGATAGTTGCTTAGTTGCACTTCAAAACAAACAGACTGAGTTTGAGAAGTACAAGGCTTTTAATGATCGTACAGTTGACTATGACAAACTTGAACGTAAGTTAAATGAAACTCTAGGACTATTAGCTCAAAAGGACATTGACATACAAGAAGGTTTAAAAGTTAAGGCCTACGAAATTTCTGTTGTCCAAGCAAAACACGATGAATTAGTCAAACAGAGTCTTTTAACTAGGTCACATTACGAAGGTCTTGTCAAGGAGAAAACAAAGGTAATAACGGATTTGAAACTTAGGGAAGACAAAGATATTGACAAAATGATTTCAATGGAACACCAAATAAAATTTCTGAATGAAATTGTTTACAAACGAGGTCAATCAATCCAAACCATTCAAATGTTAGCGCAAAAAGATAAAATTAAGTTAATAGTAGAAATTTTGAGAATTCATCTAAAGGCTTAAGCAAACTAATAGACTGTCAGCTAGTTGATAAGTACAAAATGGGTTTAGGGTATCATGTTGTTCCACCTCCCTATACAGGAAACTTTATGCCTCCAAAACCTGATTTGTCATTCACTAGTCTAGAAGAGTTTATGAATGAGCCTATAGTTAGTGAGCCTACAGTTAAGAAGCCTGTAGTTGAGACTAATGAAGCTAAGGCTATTACAGACAAGCCTAAAGGTGTTAGGAAGAACCATAGTGCTCCACTTATTGAAGATTAGACATTAGATAGTGAGGATGAAGCTGAGTCAAAGCCTAAGTTAGAGAAGAAAACTGTTAAACCTAGTTTTGCTAAAATAGAGTTTGTTAAATCTAAAAAGCAAGTAAAATCTCCTAGGAAAACAACTGTTAAACAAGGTAATCAAGATAGGATGAACACACATAGTCCTAGAGGAAACCAAAGAAACTAGAATCATATGATGTCTCAAAGATTAGGGGCTAATTTTGAGATGATTAACAAAGCTTGCTATGTGTGTGGAAGTTTGATCATCTGCAGTATGATTGTAATAAAAAGATGGTAAACCAATATGGAACTATACTCAAAGGGTGAATCACCATAATTTTTCAAAAATGACTCACTCCAGTCCTAAAAGGAACATAGTTCCAAAAGCATTATTAATGAAGTCTGGATTAGTATCAGTTAATACTGCTAGATCAGTTAATACTGCTTAACCCATACCAACAGTGAATAGTGCAAGACCAATGACAAATGTTTTTAATAAAGCACATTCAACTGTTAGAAGGCCTATTAACAAGTATACATCACCCAAATGCCCTACATTTAATGGAAGACCTACCTTTGCCAATCCAGTGTACCTAAAAAAGGCTCAATATGAGCACCTAGGTTTGTATGCGATCACACAAGACCAATCTGATCCAGCAACCAGACTCATCCCCGATAGTGAAGAGATCCTGACTCTTGCTGACAAGAGTCGATCTAAATTGAATAAAGACTTAGTCAAACCATTTGACTACACAAAGTTAAATAGTCTTTATGAAATTTTCAAACCCCCAGCCCAGCATTATGAAATTCAGCTAGCACAGGCAAATGCAATAAGAAAGAAAATGTAGAGAAAATCATTTGTAAAAACAAAACCAAATGTTTTCAAAAACATAGATTTCTTACCAGTGTCTAAATCAGTAAGCAAAAGTAGACAAGCATATAATGTCATGACAAACAACATTAATCATCTGAACGAACTCGTCAATCAAGCATGGGTAAAACATTCAAACGACCATCTTTATCTTCGACACCCAACTGCACAAGATATGGAAATCCTAGTTAAGAAATGTTTGATGCCCCTTGCCCTTAAGACTCAGAATGATAGTCTCGCGTTTATACATGAACTTAAGCAAGAAATGCATGCAGATTTAAAGTACGTTGAATCTCTTGAAGATGAACTTGATGAACTTGAATCTGATAAGGCAGAATTTTCCAACATGTATGATATGCTTTTGCAAGAATGTGTGTCTAAAGATGTTATGTGTTCTTATTTGCTAACGTCATCTGATTTAGATGAGATCACTGAATTACAATGCTTATATCTTCATAAAGTCATGGAATGTGATTGTCTTGCACAAAAGCTTTATGAACAAACTGATTTTGTAAGTAAAGAGATTTACACTGAGCTTTTACAGCGTTTTGCTAGATTAGAAAAATTAGAAAAAACACAATCAATTTCTCTTGAAATCGCTTTTAACAAGAATGGTCAAGAACAAATCAACAGAAGAAATGACATCAGTTTTGCAAGGAAAATGCGTCAATGTATTTCGAAAGGAAACGTGAAAAATAATTTTGAAATACAAGATTTGAAAGCACAACTGCAAGACAAGAACTTTGGGCAATAAGCTGAGTTAAAGAAACACACTGAAAAATGCAAAAGGAAAATCTGTGGACACTAAAGTTTGATAAACCATCTGTTGTTCGACAACACCCAAATGCTTAAAAGGATTCAAAAACCATAACAGTTTTAGGAATACCGGCTCCTTTTTCCGTCTCCCTTGAGGAGAACATATTTTTGGCAAAGAAAAAGTCGTTTTACCAAAAACCTAATGAGTCATAGGGTTTTATCAAAACCAGTCACTCTACAGAATTTTACCTAAGACAGCAATGCAAGCTGTAAGAAACACAAATGTGAATTAAACACAGGCATGTATCGCAATTGCAAAGTAGAATCACACAACTAGAGCACCACAAGCTGAATCAGACTTTTTAGGATACCTAATACCTCGCGCTTCTACATCTACAAGAGTAGCTCACAAAACTAATGTTAGCAGACCACAGCCTAGGAGCAATCAAATGAAAGATAAGGTCGTGCCATACACTAGTCATGCGAAGCATAAGAAGACTGAAGTAGAAGAACACCTATATTTCGTAGTATTTCTAATAAAAAAACAAAGTCTGTAACTGCGTGTAATGACAGGTAAATTCAAACTTCGAGAATGCTAAGCTGGTTTGTGCTACTTGTGACAATGTGTGTTTAATTCGAATCATGATGCTTGTGTTTCTAAATTCTTGAATGACGTGAATGCTAGAACTAAGAAGCCTAATGTAGTGCCTATTAGTACTAGGAAACCCAAAAGTCAAGCGAACAAATCTGTTGCAACACCCCATAAGAAAACAGTTGCATCAGAATCCACTATCACAAGTTCCAAGAGTTACTATAGGATGCTATATAAGAAAACGAGTAAGGCGTGGAAATGGTGGATAGCACAACAATGCCCATCAACATACAAATGGGTTCCTAAAACACAGAAGAAATGGGTTCCTAAGACACAAAAAGAAATGGGTACCTAAAGTAGGAAATGAGTGTGCCTAAAGAGTTCAGTTTAGCCGTAGATAAACATCTAGATAACTAATGTCTTGAAACTAACAAACACTTTAGGATCCAATTTGTCATGTGTTTCCACATCGTCCATCTACTTTCTTGTAGATTGTATAACTTATCCTATTTCAATGTTGACTATCTGAGGAATGCCACCAAGCATATGACGGGCAATGTATCACAGCCTGTGCAATTTTGTTGAGAAATACTTTGGGTATCCGTATCCATTTTAGGCAATGATCAATTTGCTCCAAATCTTGGTTATGAGATTTGGTTTAAGGAGACCTACGATCAAAAAGATTTTTTACTACGTCGAAGTCCTCATCATAATCTTTTCTCAAGTCGTCAATTACCGGGATGCATATTTGGAGGTGCATTTCAGAAATCTACGTGTTTTGTTAGAGATCTTCAGGGAAACGACTTACTATCCGGTAATCATGGATCTGATCTCTATACAATATCCCTTCAAGAAACAACCTCATCAACTCCAATCTGTCTCCTGGCTAAAGCCTCACCAACTCAAGCATGGTTATGGCATCGAAGACTTTTCTTATCTCAACTTCGACTACATCAACTTGCTTTTAAAGAAAGATATTGTGATTGGTTTACCAAAACTGAAGTAGGTCAATGATCAACTATGTTCCTCTTGTGAAGTGAGTAAAGCAAAACGAAGCTCATTCAAGTCAAAGACTGTTCCAAGTTTAAAAAGGATCGGTTATATTTGCTTCACATGGACTTATGCGATTCTCAATGCGGTATTGCTAGATCAATGGGAAGAAATATATTCTGGTAGATTTTTACCAAATATAGAGAATGACTACTCAAATTAACTTTGGACACTCTTTTTTCTTATCGTTCCAAGGAAGAAACACCAGAAGTTTTAAAAGACTTTCTCGATGATGATCCCAACGAAATCTTCAAGCCTCAGTAATTTCTGTTCGCACGACAGAGGCACGAGTTCTTAAACAAGACACTTAATGCATTCTTTACAGAAGAAGGAAATGAGCATCAAACTTCTACTCCTCGAACACCTGAACAGAACGGCGTTGTCGAAAGACGAAATCGCACTCTCGTTGAGGCTTCTCGAACAATGCTTTCAGCTTCTAAACTTCCTTTATTCTTTTGGGCTGAAGCAATTCAACTGCTATGCTATACTCAAAACAGATCATAAACACTCCCATCTCAAGAGAAAAAGGCATATCACATCATTAATGACAGAAAACCCTCATCAAACACCTTCGACATGTTTGGTTAACATGTGTACCTAACCAGAGATGGAGAAAACCCAGATTAAGATGAAAGAAAAAGGGATACTTACATTTTGGTGGGGATAACTCCACTAAGTCAAAGGGAAAATCGTGTCTACAAACAAGAAAACAAGGATGATAGTTGAATCCATCCCATGCTTAAGTTTGTATTGAAATCAAGGAGACGTCTGTTTGTTAATGACACTTCAGCCTCGTTCGCCAACGACAAAAGGTGGTCTATATGAAAACCCTGACCTGCACCAGAACTACAAATGTTTCTCCTCAGCAGAAACAAACAGTTCCATCACAACAGGAGTTGGATCTTCTTTTCGGTCCTTTGTACGATGAATTTTTCAACGATGGTACTTCTCGTGTCAACAAGTCTTCTTCTCCCACCGACAATTCTATTCAACAAGACACACTACCTTCAAAGAATATTCACCCTACAACAGAACCATCAACTCCAACACATGTCAATGCTGAGGAAAACAACGATAATCAAGCAGAATTTACCAATCCTTTCTGTACATCGGTACATGAAATTGTTGAGTCTTCCTCACGCAATATTGGTACTTCAAATATTCATACTTTCAATCAACCTCAAGATTCAGAATACCGATGGACAAAAGATCACTCGTTAACTCAAGTTCGTGGAAATCCATCCAAGCCAGTTCAAACAAGACGACAACTTGCAACAGATCCTGAAATGAGTAATGTCTCGCACTCATCGTAACACTTGCTGAACCGAAAAAACATTAAGGAGGGCAATGGCTGATTCTGCATGGATTTGAAGCAATGCAAGAAGAACTACATAGTTTTCCAGACTAACAAGGTCTGGGAAGTACGTTGACAAACCTTTTGGCAAGAACGTAATCACGCTAAAAGTGGTTATGGAAAAACAAAAAGGATGAAGACAAACTCTAATTCAGCACAATGTACGACTTTGTAAGGAAAGGGTAATGCTCAGTGAAAGAGGGTAGTTGATTTCATAGAATCATTTGCTCCAGTTGCTCGCTTAGAAGGCTGTGAGGATTTTGCCGGATGATCATGCTGCACACAAGTCTTTACAATTTAATTAGATGGACGTAAAAACGCATTTCTTTAATTGTCTAAATTTTTATTTGAAGGAGGAGGTTATGTTGCACAACCAGACGAGATTCAGTTAATCCTGATCATCAACAAAGTCTATCGTCTAATGAAAGCTCTATATGGACTTAAACAAGCTCCGAGAGCCTGGTATGAACCTCAAAATCCTGATCACCAAAGGGTTTTACTAAAGGTATAATTGACCCGACCCATTTCACGATAAAATACGGGGGACTTTCTACTTGTGCAGATTTACGCTGAAGACATTATATTTTGGTTCCACAAACGCCAAATCATTCAAAACGTTTTGAAAATTAATGCATCGGTAGATTTGTAGATGTTTCCTAAATGGGGGGAAATTAAAATTTCTTTTTAGGACTCAATCCCACCAATCCCCACGCGTATTTTTATCCATCAGCCAAATATACTTCAGAGATTCCTGAAAAAACCATTGGATTAATAAAAAATTGGAAAAAGGACAAATTATTCGGTAGCAACCAATGCTACGAAACCTAAATAGATGCTACTGAGTGATGAACCCGTAGACCAAACTGACTACCGTAGCAAAATCAGGTCACTCAGGTATCTGACATCTAGTAGACCCAGACATAGTGCAAGCTGTATGTTATTGTGCAAGATATCAAGCAAGACCGACTGAAAAACACCTCCAAAGAGGTTAAAAGATCTTTCGAATACTTAAAAAGAGGTACCATTCACATGGGACTCTGGAATCCGAAGAGTTCTGCTTTGAACAAACAGCTTTTTTCAGATCCGATCATGCCGTTGCATTTGAATTCAAAAAAAAAACCCCCCCCTTCGCAAAAGCACCTTCTGGAGAATACAGTCCTAGGTGGATAGCTAGTCAGTTGTATGTCAAATAAGCAAACTGAACTGCATAATGTCATCCGTAAGGCTGTGAATACGTGGCGTTAATTCTGCAAGGTTGTGCTCAAGTTATGTGGTGCGGACAGAAACATAAGCGGCTTCAAGATTAAGGCTTCAACTACAAACAAAATACCGTTGTAATTGCGACTCTCAAGTCATACAGCCATAACAATATCATGCAAACCCCGTAGCAGCACTTGTGATAAGACGAAACCCGAACCAAGCATATTCCCTACTCGGTATCACTTCATAAAGGAACAGGTGAAAATGGTATAATGAATTGTACTTTGTCAAGAACTGAATACCAATTTGAGGCTGACATGTTAACAAAAGCCCTTCCGAAGCGAAAGGGTTCCAGTATCAATCTTCAACGAATTGTATGAGATGTTTGACTCCAGCAGAACTGGAGGTTCTGACAAAAGAATCTACTTGATACTGTATCATCAAACATCAACATTACATATTTTTTTGAAAAAGAAAAACAAACATAAATATAAAATTTCAAAAAGAAAATACAAAATCAAAAAATCAAAAAATGTTTCAAAAAAAAATATTCTTCTCGACATGTCTCTTGGAATCGATAACATTTACGTACCTAAAAATGTTGATTAAATATCGCCACAGGGCGTGTAAAATGAAGTTTTCGAACAGAGTTTCAAAATGTTTCAAAAACAATGACATTTCTAAATTTTCTTGATGGCTTATGTGCAAATATCAGTACTAACCCGAATCTAATAAAAGGAAAGTATATCTATAAAGATAAACTTATACCGAAACACGAGAAATTCAACTTTTCTCGGTCCCTGATCGATTCTACAAGACATTCAAAGTTTTAAGCTCAAGAAAAAGGATAGTGTACGCATAAGTGCGCTTACCATTAGTGTTGGAAGAGAAGTCTTCTAACCTGCTAATTTTTCAAATTTGAACACAATTTTTCAAGATTTCTCCACTGACGATTCATATCTTTCAAAATTGTGGTGTTCAACACTCCATCTTCCAAGGGGAGTTTTTCAAAAAAACAAAAATTTTAATGCGTTTGGATACATCATATCACGACATTCTTATGTATTCAAACCATTCCCAAAAAGTCTCTTAATAACAACAGAGATAGATAATGACAACCATTAGAATGAATTTTATAAGTATGACTAAGTGTTCAACCTCAATTTTAAATCGATTTTTCAACTTGGTAACATTTTTATTGGTGTCAACATATGAAAAATTGAGGGGGAGCAATGATGACACAGTTTCCAAATAATTCATGCTAAACTTCAACCTTTTTCCCCATAGGCCTATTTCAAGACAAATTTTAATCACACAGTATTTCAAATCTAAAGTGACTTAAATTTACAAAATAAGGAGAAAAGTAATTAAAATGTGAATCTAAAAGACTCAAAGTGCTATTCAAAAACGGTTTCACGGTTCGATCTCATACCCTATCAAACAATCATATTTCACGACATTTCTGAGACAATAAGGTGGTAAGGTTAGTATTTATGTCCTATGATCCACCAGAACCAAGGAACTACCAAGGACACTCCATAGTTATAAAAAAGCAGTCCTTAGTATAATTATGGAGAAGAATGTGTAAAAGGGAAGAATGCCGACATTAAGATTGACAAACACTGGAACAATCACAACAAGGTGTTAGTAATGATGTCTTGGTAAGCATTGAAGGGGTTGAAGAATTAAAAAGAAATGTATGGATAAAGGGTGAAAAGAAAGAAGCCCTCCACACAACTTAGGCAGAAATCGAGTTAATACATATGCTGTCAGAATTACAATGTTGATTGCTGACATTGAAGACGACATCATGGACCCAGTGATGCAATGCACAACCCTTTCCCATCCACTTAGGGTTTTCTATCATAAGAAAACTTGTTCTCATTTGTCACGGAGATACACACGACATCTATGTACTTCTCACTCTGAGTTAGTTGATATTGAATAGGTGGCAGTCTACTCCAGCCTCCGATTACTAAAACCAAAACGCAAACCTAAACGAATCTAGACCAAGAGATCCATAAATAAATCTCACTAGAGACACATTCTATGAACATCCTTGTTGAACATCCATTAATTCACAAGCTGTTAAACAAGATTCCTACGCCATATTCCTTGTGATGTGCCAGAACATCCGAGTGATACTTAGTTCACAATGAAGATGGAAATCATGCTTGAGCCAGCATCAAACAAGCTCTTGGTAGGTGACTTGCGAGATTCTATATGAATCAAACTTGTGTCAACTGGAAAGAAACGATGGTGCGATTCAATGTGAATCAAACTTGTTCCAGGAAATGAATTGACGGCTTAATCAGAAAGATAGTAACTATTTGATTCACTCTTACCGTGTTGTCTGCTTTGAGACGTTCCGGTAATGAGAACTAGCAAGCATGGTAAATCTAATACATCTGTGTTAGAAGATCCTATGCTTTGAGCTGGAAACCCTGTCAAGGAGATTCTTTAAATCTACCTGATCACAGGTACAGTATTTATATTGTAAAACGGTCCTACGGAACCGGAGGTTAATCTAACCAAATCCGGACGAATGACAAAGCCATATTCATCCACCCGCTTTATTGCTAACTGTTTTATTTCAGGATACATAAAGATGGAGATGGTGATGCCTCATTCCAGCTGAAGTCGGATTCATTACCACATGCTCATGCTCAAACTACAAAGACATTCTATAAGCATCAAGATTCAAGAATCATGAAAAGCACAGAATTAAAGACAAAGACTTCCGCACAAAACCAATATACAAGATCTTCTTCAAAGATATCAAGTCTATTCAATGGAGATTGTTAGACAAGCTTTCAAGATGATGCAAAGTATACAGCATGTTGTCGAAGACACAAGATCGCAAGGTGGCAAAGACGATCAAGACGGAAGGATAAAGATTTAAAGATCTCGGACGAAAAAGACAAAGTCAAAAGACAATGACAAAGGCTAAAGATCAAAGATCACAAAGCATGAAGGAACAAGCCTACAACGTAGACAGAGACAAAGATCACAAGAGCTCAACTCCAACCTGGGCAATCTCATTGAATCACACGAAGGAGAGTCCCTCGATGAACTCACTTCGGGGAAAGTATTTTTAGCCTCAAAATATTGAGTCGAACAATGGAAGTTCGTTCATAATTATATTAGGTCTTGATCTCTAAATTAATATACGTTGTACTAGGCTAGACGGGGAAACGGGCTCTTATTTGTAAGCTAATATTGTATGTGTATCGGGCTAAAAGCCCAAGTCAATCCCGAGCCCGGCCCAAGTAAAAGCCCACACACCCCATGTAGTTGTGTAGGGACTTTAACCCTAATATTTCCACTATGGAAAATGGTGTTGATTCTCATTTGTTCATTTCTCATTTGCAAGAATTAACCAACTCTTTTCCTCTCTAACTTTCTTTCTCTAACTTATCTCTAAATTTATTCCATTTTATCTCATCTTATTTTTCTTGTTTCAATAATGAAGTGTAAGTGATTCATAGGTTTCGACACATTAGACACAGGCCCACCTCGGTCTTGCGGTGTTGGATCTTTTCCTATCCCAATTATATTTCGCACGGCGGACGTGGGTTGGCTAGGAGCGGATTGTTCATGATTGCTCATGGTGAGTATTTTTGAAGAACGCAGTTGTATCCTGGTCCCACGGATGGCTCCAATATTGGGTTTTCCTAATATTTTGCTTGTAGGGTGTCAGAGCACCCCCTTTTATAGGCGAGCCCAATATTAGGTTTTCCTAATATTTTGCTTGTATCTGTTAGTGGGCCGAAGTGGGTCCCTTGTCTGGCAAGGGTCCACGGTAATCATGATTTGCAGACGTGGAATCCCTTCCGCGGATATTGCCTAGTCCGCGGAAGGCCTGTCATGCCTGTCTTGCTCTTCCGGGCTGTGCCAGCACGAGACTGGGCTTAGGTTTCATGCCCATCAACTTTAATTTAGTTGGGTGGAGCCTGGGGCCCATAGTGTGTAATACGGTTCGAGTGCAGAGGCCTGTAAGCTATTATACGTCATCAATCAACTTCCAGAACTCAAAATCATTTGAGGCTAGACTTTTTGAAAAATAGACTCCTAGGGATACTGTTTAGACACCAGACACACCCTAAAAATCATTACCATCATGGAGATATCAGCTCATTAACACATCCCTAATTATGCAAAACCCTAAATCAAGATCTAACGTAAATCGAAACGCAACGTTTGCATAATCATGCTTCTAAATTATCCTTAAACACAATATGATCATAAAACTCTATATACTTACTGAATTTTTTATAACCCTAAGATCTATCACATTAACATGATACATGCATGCAAGAATTAAACTAGGTTAAGGATACATACCTTCTTGATTACTACTCCTAACACAAACCCTAGCAAAACCTTGTATAAATTCTTGTTCACCTTGAGTACAATGGATGGAAGTCGACACAAAAGGGATTATAGGGGCTGAATTAGTCATTTTTTAGCTTAGTGATCCTTATCTAACTACTTAGAATCACAATCTATTAAAACTCTATGATAAGGCCCAAATCTCTTTTCTTTTCTTTTTTCCTTTCTTGGGCCGATTTCTACATATACATACATATAATTATTTTATTTTTTTCTTTAATTATTAATTAACTATTATCTTCATTACCTTATGTTTTCATAAAAACCCTAAGCTAATTTGGGTAAACCTTTTTACATAAACGCTACTTACTAAACTTTCTAAAAATAACTTTTAGAAAGTCTACTATAAATAATCCAAATTTCACACACTTCACTTATTTCCAGCATGATACGTTTCTTATAAACGCTTAACACAAAATCATCCAACTATTGACGTAGCATTGCATGCAATATGCCATTCCTTTCCATTATCATTACACGTGACAAATAGAATACTCATCACCAAACATAAACGCACTCATAAAGAGATGATCATATACCTCAAAATGATATCATGCACCTATTCAAACCACTTAGCACACATATATAACACATAGCACATAAGAAATTACACAAAATAAACTCTTAGCCATTTCTAAAGGTATCACCAACCTGATTAAATCACGGATGTCACAGTGTCCTCTCTTTGACGAAATCTCGTCCTGAGATTTAACTAGCAGGCTCAACAACTTAGTCCATGAACAACTGTGGATACTTAATCCTCATCTGGTCTTCGTGTTCCTAAGTAAACTCAGGACCACATTTTGAATTCCATCCAACTTTTACAGGCACTATCTTCCTACGTTTTAACTTCTTAATTTCTCGATCCATGGTCTCTACAGGTTCCTCGACAAAACGAAGTGTCTTGTCGACCTTGGATGCTCATCCAATGCACATGCATATTACATCCGCCAAACACTTCTTTAGATTTAACACATGAAGGTGTCATGCATGCTATTCAACTCCTGAGGAGGGGTGGGGGGGGGGGGGGGGGGGAGAGCCGGGGGGGGGGGGGGGGGGGGGGGGGGGGGGGGGGGGAGGGGGGGGGGTGGCGGGGGAGGGGGAGGGGACATAGGGGGGGGGGGGTAGGGGGGGGGGGGGGGTGCGGTGGAGGCGGTGGGAAGGGGGGCCGGAAGTCCGGGATAGGGAGCTCAGGCGAGCGTTGGTGGGGTTGGGTGACCGTCATATCCTAGTATATTAGGGCGGGGGTGGGATACGTGTGGGGACACCTGGGGGGGTCGGTGGTTTCCCCAAAGAGTTGGGATCGATCGGTGCCACTTTTTGCGCATTTGGCTTTGGGTCTCTTGCGCGGTTGAGGGAACTGCTCGATGCTAGACACATCTCCCAACCTTTGAAAACTCTGAGGGGGGGGGGGGGCAGCACTGTACGCCTATAATCAAGATCGCATCTTTTTAATGATCTCTCGCCAGCTTTAGCTTTTTTCCTTTACCAACACTACCTTAACCATCCATTTTCCTTGTATACATATCAACTCAATGTCCATCAATGGGGGCGGGTAGGTCTCGTTCGGGGGGGGGGGTGGCCAATGTTACCCAATGGGGGGTTAACGACGACCTAGCAGATTTCCTCCCATACAAAGACTTCAAACGGAGCAACTCTGAATGCTTGTAAGGATGTAACGTACACAACCAAAATCGATAACACATTAGCCGCGCCCCACGATAATATTTTCCAAAGTCTATTAAATTCAATGGACGTTTTAAACTTTGGAGGCGCGGGGGGCGAGCCGCTTGAGGGGGGGGGGGGGGAGGAGTGGGGGGGGCGAGCAAAGCAGTACATCCAAAATCCCAGGGGGTGGTGGGGGGGTGGGGGGGCGGGGGGGGGGGGGGGGGTCTCTAACCCACAAGACCCACACGGGAGGGGGGGGGGGTGGGGGCTGTCCAGGTGGGGGTGGGAAGGGGGGGGGGGGGGGGCGTAGGGCTCCAAAACCGACGAGGTATTATTCTATTCAAATCTGAGTTGATACGCCACTCTGTAGAATTCTCATTCCTTGATGCATTATTCTCATCATATAAACCTTGCCAACTTTAACTAATCTTGAAATCTATATAGTATAGCTAAGAATATGAGTGTCTAACTTTGTCAGTTCCAATCGACACCATCAGCCCAAATCACATCATACTTAACTAGCTTTGAGAAGCCTTGTGAAATTTAGTGATAAAATACATGGTGATTCTATCTCATTTTCACTCAAGTATCTCAGGCTATCACAGTAAGCCAAAAGTCTTTGACATTGCAGCCTTCACCTCTTAAACAAATTCAATAATTGCTAACATAGCTAGCTATATCCTTTTCTACACGTGGCTACCAATACATGTCACCAAGGTTATAGTATGTCTTATCCGCTCCCGGATGTACCAAGTATCTTGATGCATGGGCCTCATCCATTACACTTCCTATTAATAGAACCCAAATTCGATCCATAAAGTACAAACTCTCGTCTCCTTTTCTTTCCATCTGTTGATCTAAACCATGTAGCCTTTCTGCGAGTACGTTCTCTTGCTTGAACCCATCACTTTGGGCTTCCAGCATCATTCCTCATACTCGTCTGGATTTCACTCTCTTATTTCTACTCAACGCATCACCCACTACATTCGCTTTATCGGAATATCACACAAATCATTCTTTAAAGTCTGAAAAGCCTCTTCTTGTTCTACGCTCCACTCAAACTTCTGATTCCTCTCAGTTAGGGAAGTAAGGGGATTTAACAATCTTAAAAAAATCACAATGAATGTCAGTAGTAACCTGCCAATCCTAAGAATAATCATCCAATTCCTCACTGCCTCACTCTTACTCGGGTCTACGTGAACTAGCGTTCTAAGGATGAGATCCACGTGACCAAGAAAATAGCCCTCTCTTCCACCACAATCACACTTAGAAACTACTAGCATACACTCTCTCCTTCCTCTAGTGACTCTATCACTAACTTTAAATGAACGTTCATGTCCCTACATTCGACTTCGAGAGAAGGCAGGAAATTCATGCAATGATATGATAGAAAAACACTTCCTAAGTACTGTTTGTAAACCCAATTCATAATTCCAGATTTATCAAAGCGTCACACAAATCATTCTTCAAAGTCTGGAAAGCCTCTTCTCGTTCTGCGCCCCACTCATACTTCTGATTCCTCTCAGTTAGGGAAGTAATGGGTTTAACAATCTTAGAAAAGTTTGCGATGAAACGTAGGTAGGTAACCTGCCAATCCTAAGAATAATCATATCTCGGATGGTGTCGTAGGTACTTCCCAATTCTTCACTGCCTCACTCTTAGTAAACTTAGCATACAACTTCTCCTTCCTCAGTAATTCCAACACTAACTTCAAATGAACTCCATGCTTCTCTTCTTAACAAACGACACTGGTGCTCCCTACGGAAAATGACTAGGTCGTATGAAACCTTTGTCTTGCAACTCTTGAAGTTGTTCAGACAATTCTTGCATTTCCGAGGGTGCTAGACGATATGGAGACTTCGCGACTGGCGTCGCTCCAGGAACTAAATCTATGCGGAACTCAACTTGTCGTTGCGGTGGTCATCGACAAGTCTTTCGGAACATATCAACAAAATCTCGTACGACGGAAGTATCACTCACTTTCGGTTCATCTACCTTCGTGTTCAATAAGGTTTTCGCGACTCCTTGAGTACGTTCACCTTGAACCCGAAGTATCTCATCACCTTCCAACGATATCCTAACCACCTTCTCATGACATACTATCACGACCTTATTCTTGGACAATCAGCCCATTCCCACAATCACACCAAAGCTTCCACGACCCGACAGTATCAACAAATTCTAAGGATTACGAACTATCGAATAGGATAACGAACGAATATCGAATCACGGCTAGAATACATATGGGGAATTCCACATATGCAAATAGACGCGGATCAAATGACATAAGAATCCTTTGAAAGAAAGGATACGTATGTGTACCGAGTGAAAACGCAAACAAAAAAAATCAACAGGCATACCACGACAAAATATACACATAACGAAAGCCAATACGCACCAGAACTTATAAATACGAAAGACAAAATTCTTATACCAACAATTGACTTTACTCGAAAGAACCAATTAAATAATGTTTTTATAAAAAAATCAATTTAAAATAACAAGAGTCGTTTTAAATATAAAAATCATTTAAAAAATATCTTAAGTCTAATCTTTGTAAAATTTATTTTAATCATGGTTGTCATAAAAATCTAGAGATAGTTATCTAATGGTATATCACATCTTACTACCATGAATCATTTTAAACCTACTTTTCATAATAAAATTTAGAATTTAATAACCACACGACAAATTTCATAACTTAATTGTATAGGCCACTTAAACATGTTCTATTCACAACGATCATTTTAAACACATTTTATTCACAATAATCATTTTAAACACAGTTTTCGCCAAACATCACCGAGATATTCTTCAAAAGGGGTTTTTTTATAATTCGACATCAATTATACTATATGTTACTCATACAAAGGACACCGCAATACCAAAAGGGATTTTAAAACACCGTACAGACTCTAACACCATTCAGTTGTTTGAAAACGAAAGAAAATACCAAAAACCATATACTCAGAATAAAATCAAACGAACTCGTACAAGAGAAACTTATGCAAGACGTTATGTATCTAAAAGAAAACATAAGGTCTTATATGAAATAACGATCAACAAAGCAAACAAAAAAGCATCGATACTAACACGTCACCAACGGGTTATGAAAACCAAGAGATATACAACCAATGGAGTAAATATCCGTACTAAATTGTCATGAACAAATAGTGCTTAAAAGGAAGAATTCTGATATTCCTACGAGAAGTTAACTTACGGGAAAACCAATGAAATATACCAATAACCCAAAGCAGCAGATCCGAACAACCAATATACATCAAGACGTCGAATAGGAAGATAGGACCTCCTTACAACAAAGTACGATGAAGGGATTCTACACTTAGAGTTAGGAATCCGAACAAATAATTGATCAAACGAACAACCTCAATAATAGTAATGGTAGTACTAATATGTATCCGTAAACGTTATTAGTAAGAGAATAATTCCCTAACCATATAACCATCCTTATCAGGATTGCAAACATTACCACACCTCACACTACCAAGTAACAAACAAACATCAATTAATGCAATCATGGTCACAAGTCTACGTTTGTGATGCCTTTATAATTATGTTGGTCGCCATAATTATAATTGCCTCCTTTCACATGTGTACTTACTTCCAAGACTACACATCTCAATGATCACTCACATATAAGCACATATACCACATTGCACATCTTAAATCACTACCACATAACACATAAAGGATGCTCCAACAAATAACTACTTACTTATATCAAAATAAGATCGAAAATGACATGAAGTAATGAAAGTCTCACAGCGCCTCCAAAATACCAGATATTCCAAAGAATTAATCAATAACAATGTGACGAGGTAAAAGACAGAATAACTCTATGATGGGCCTCGCATGGGTTTGACTTTACCTCCGTAAGAATCACCCGACTCTGCGGGTCTAGCCCTATTACGAGCATCCGACAAACGATCAACTATCCTATCTCTTTTGGTTCCACAAGAGGCCTCTTATAACACTTAAGTCCGGTTGGCAAAACGGTTCCCCAACGAGACTTCTTACGGGTGGGGGAAAACATAGAAAAAATACTAAGAAAGTAGTACATATCATATCAGATAATGGTAGGCAAAATAACTAGAATGACAACTCAGCAAAATACGAGATATATAAGCTATGCAAAAATAGAGGGGAAGCATAGCAGTTATAGCATTAAACACTTAAGCCCTAAATGCATCTACATGAAGGACCCCTAGGTTATAGTCTAGGCTCAACCACATACTTCTCTATAACCAAAGGCTCTAATACCAATCTGTCACACCTCGCCTAGGTGGAAACACGAGGCGTAACATCATGGATATAATCACAACACAATCGTGTCAACAATAGAGAGAACTAAATGAAATAGATAAACAAATTAGACACAATGTGTCATGACAATATCTAACACAAGATAAAGGAGTCTTGCATTACGAAAGCAAAGTCATACCACAAGGAAACATGATCCAAAACTCTAAAAATCCTATAAACAATCAAATAGCAAACAATTCAGATGCTAAAAAAAACTCTAGGAGATAGACTCTATGCGGCCTCACTAGCCACCCCTCCTAACTTCCTTATCCTCAAGAAGATTACTTGAAAATGATGCTTAAAACGTCAACATAATATTGGTGAGAGTCATAGGTTTAAGACACGATAATCAAATCCAACTGTAAATTACTCTGATAATAAAGAAAACATTACAGGATAATAAATGAACTATCATATAGGCTAACATGCAAATCAAATCACTCACACAAATACCAAGCAAACGACCACAAGACGTCTCATATCGTACCAAGGTCCCTGTGGTTACCCCCTTAGCCCAGGCCATGGATACTCCCAAAGTAACCTTTCTGCTCGTTAGGCCACAGTACCATCCACTAAACATGCCATGGATACCCGCAGGTGATCCCCCTGACTTAGTTTGCAATTCTCAACATCACATCACAAAACATGTAGCACACAACATACAATAGTCACGTATAGTCCATGCATCTTTGACAACACATTATCACAGTAATAAAAACATTTCCAAACACTTTGCATCATTTCCACCCCAATAAATCATAAGAAAAGAGGGGCTATGAAACTCACTTGAATGCTCAAAACGCAGCTTCCAATTCCTATCACGCACTATACAAATAAATAAACACGGTTACACGCGACCAAGCTAAAAGCTCTAGTCCATGTAACACACATATGATGGATTTCTAAGGGTTTAATTAACCATCATGGGTCACCCCAACACCATGCCCAACCTTAACCACCTCATTAACACCTTACACTAGTTACTTACAATTTATTCAGAATTGCAAAATTTTAGTGTATTTTTACGTACTTAAAAACCTTACTTGTTGACCTCCCTAATTCATACTAAAAATTACCTAAGTTCATTTATGAGTTTATTAACTACCTTGTGATTCCTAAGTATTAATTACATGTGCAACTACCCCAAATAAAATTCAACTTCAAAACTGTTCCAATTCGGATCTGATTGCACACTAAAATGGTTGACCTTGCTAACTGTACTTAGACAACTAATAAGAGGTTAAAAATTAGTGTGAGGTTAATAGACATATAGAACTTAACTACTGTATAAGGGCTAAGCTTAATTCCATTTTTAATTATAGGTTTTACCCTCTCAAACATGACCTAATTCTGACCCGTATTTACTGTTTTAACCACTTTTCTTGCAAAAATTATTTGAATGACTTCCCGACCTTAAAAACCTTTGAGGCCAGATTTTTTGGAAAGTAGACCCTTGTGTCTTATTCATAGGGTCAAGAAACATATCGATACTCATTTTTATCATCAAGATATTAGTCGTTAAACACGACCCATAATTCTACTCAACCCTAAATCAAGTTTTAATGCAAACCCTAACATGTCATATGCATAATCATAACCCTAAACTAACCCTAATCAACATACCACCATTAATGATCATATATTTTCTATATTTTATATAAACCCTAGATCCATCATTGATTATATTACATGAACACATAAATCTAACCATAAAAAACACACTTACCTTGATTATTAGCACCAAAACAACAACTCTTGAATGTTTATTGGATCACCACAATTTCGACACTCCTAGGCTCTTGGGGCTGGATTATTTCGACCAAAACAAGGGAGAGGGTAAGGGTATGACTAGGGTTTGTATTAAATAGGTATCTAGTTATAATCCTTATGAAATTAGAAGTTGTGTTAGTTTAAAACTCTTTTTTTTCTTTTTTTAATCCAAAAACCGGCCCTCTATTAAATATTATTTTTTATTAATTAACTAATTTACTTCATTACCTTAAGTTTTCATAAATACCAAAGCTAATTTGATTAAACCATTTTAAATTAACGCTACTTGCTAAACTTTCTACAAATAACTTTTCTAAAAATAGACATGGAAATAAAAAAATTAGACTTGGAGCCAAAGAACTATGCCATGATGAGGGACTTTTTGTAGTAAGTCCTTAAAACGAGTCCATGCTTCGGATAGAGATTCTCCATGATGTTGTTGGAACATCACGATATCATTGCGGAGTTTTGCGGTCCTTCCCGATGGAAAGAATTGAGCAAGGAATCGGGTAGTAAGATCCTCCCATTTGGTGATGGATCCTGCTGGAAGATGTTCAAGCCAATTGCTAGCTTGATCGCGAAGGGAAAATTGAAATCAATGCATGCGCGTTCTTTCCTTATTTTCACCGTCAAGGTCAAATGAGTCCACAAGTTTAAAGAAATTCTTAAGGTGTTGGTTTGGATCCTCGGACTGAAGTCCGTTGAATGAGCATCCGTTTTGCACCAACCGGATGGTGTCAGATCGAAGAGGTACCACGTTGTTCCCTACGGGAGGCTCGATGGTGTTCCTGTAGCCCTCGTGGCTAGGTTTAGAGTAGTCTCCTAAAGTGCGAATATGATTCTCGTCTCCTATTGTGGTTGACGAGAATGGGTTACGAAATAGATAACATAAAGAAAATATAGACTACGAGAAAGCTAATATGCAGAAATTAAATCTTACTTGAAAGGATTCAAGCAAGTAGAATTAAGTTAAACTATGATCAATACCTAACTATTCCCTACCCAACGGCGCCAAAAACTTGATGCGGTCGTCATAAGACTTCTACACGAAGTTTTACAACTCCATTGGCAGAGTACCTAACCGTTGTAGTAATAGTATAGGCAAGACTCGGGGGTTCTTATCGTTCTCTAGGGGAATAGGTTGGGAAGGCTTGATCATGGTCTAACAGAATTCTAAGGGTGGAGGGAAGATTCTTTTTGTGTTTTTATATTTTATGAAAGCAGGTAAAATCATATATTAGAGAGGTGGTTGGTTTTAGCTATTAAACTAAATATTAACTAAGCTACTAGTGATAAAAATATAATAAAAGACTGTGTTTATTTAATCATGTATTACTCCCTAGATTTCTTCTCCTATTTAATCTATGTAATTATTTCCTAACTCATGAACGAATTACATGAATCCGCCGTCTATTTAATATTCTGTTAAGGCAACGCACAAGTAAGGTAGTATGAAGACTATTACAAGCCCCCTAAGAGTATATTTAATACATTTGAAATATATTAAGAGTGAATCAACCATATAAGGGGCAAGGTAGTATGAAGACTGTTACCTGATAGTATCCTTTCTACACAATCATGTTTTCCTAGACATATCAACAGCGATACAGACAAAAGCTGGTTTTCTAAGACCTAACATGCATATTCATCACAAGAAGCAACACCACTAAGATCTACATTCTAGGTTTCATACAATCATAAATAAACACAATAGAAGGTTTAGCCAAGCATGTTATAAGTAAAGCAAGAACAATAATGAATCAAACAACACATAAACATATTGAATGATTAAGATAATCTTACTTGATTAAAACATGAATTGAAGGAAGTACAATAGGGTTTTGAGGCCCTAAAATGGTCCCTAACAGCTGCTAAACAAACTAGGGTTCGTCCATTTCTTTTACTCTAAAGTTGTACACTTAAAACCCTAAAATCGGATTTGTATTTATAGGAAAATTGCTGCGACGGCGTCGCATTTTAATCATGACACCGTCGTGACAAGAATATTCTAGATAATGGGCTGGATCATGCGGGCTGACGTCGTCGCGATATCTTATGACGCCGTCATGGTAGGATTTGTGATGGCGTCACGTGTAATCTGTGACACCGTCTCCAGCTTCTGAGGAGAAATTCTTAAGCAATGTTAGTGTAGGTCTGTAGTCTTGTATATTTCTTCTCCAAATGAGCCTAAGTCACTTGCATTTCCTCCAAATGCCTTCCAAATGCTGAATACCTAAAAAGGAACGATTAAGTACCTATTTTGGGCATAAATGCATGATTTAGGGGGTTAAACGACCCCAAAAGTGTATAAAATGACACATCATCAGTTTTGCACACTAAAATTAATATTTAGGGTTTGGTATTTAAAGACCCTAAAATTTAGTCGATACGCCATATTAAAGAGGTTCAAAACGACGTATTGGGGTTTCTTCGCGTGGGCTCTACGAATATTATATTCTATAATATTCTTCAACCGGCATCGAATACGGCGTATGGGATTCTTCCGGATACGATGTATAGAGCTTTGATCCGTAGATGCTGAGTGAAGTTTTAGGCACTGATACGCCGTATCTTCCTTGATGGATATGGTGTATTAAGTGTCATAACAATAGACTTCATGATTTCTTCGTTTAAGCTCCAAAATGCGTGCCTTTTGATTAACTTTCACTCTTTGCTTGATAAATACTACAGATAACAAATATAAGTAATTAAGTACCAATTCATGCATAAATAATGTAAAATGAGCAATATATCTGGGATAAATGATGCTATAAAATAGACGTTATTTGATGTCATCATGTGCTATTACCATGTACTTGTGCCTTGTGCTGTCACACTTTGTGTTTCCACTTTAGTAGGGTGTTACAAATTTGGTATCAGAGTTGTCGTTATAGTGAATGCTGGTTTTAGAAAACTAAAAACTTCAACTATAACAAAAAAGTACTTTTATAAAACACCAAACATGATAGGAGTTGACTAGTCTGGACATTGCATCATTTGACCTTAATTAGACGAAACTTGATCAACTATGTCTAATTCAGGTAGAATCATAGAATGTCAAGAATAGTTACCAAGTATCGTGCTTGGTGGAGTCATAGGCATAAG